>JAQIWU010000500.1:0-25487 GCA_034696445.1 Isotomiella minor
GCCTTCGTAATTCCAAGACCTTTTCAATAAAACTTTCCAAAATTGCTTCTTGACGAAACTTGACTCCATTTGTTATTTTCGATATCATAATTCCTCCGGACTTCATATAAAACTGTAACACATCCAACGAACAGGTGTACTCTTTATCCTTCAGGTCCAAAATCAATTTTTCTCCTTGAATAAAGTCTGTCATTTTATCACAATGGGTTCTTTGATTAGGACTTAGTTCGTGGATTTGAACATTTCGTTGGTAAGGGCACATTGGCATTGCTGAGTTACCCAAATGGGTATCGAGTGGCACGTTCACCATGACGGTTACAATGTAATTCCATTCTCCTGTTACATCCTGGTTTAAATCAAAATTCTGCAACTCTTCCTCCGTTAACATCGTATAGTCTCCAACTGCAACTTTTTCTTTCATCAAGTGAGGGTATAAATTGTTATAATCAAGCATAAGTATATGACTTGGCGGCTGTAATGGATTAAAGTTTCCAAGGCGTTTAGAGTTTGCGGTGATTAACTTGGTTACAGAATCGGCTGGTCCACCTCTGTTTAATTTGGATTCATTCAAATATTGGATTATTTTTGGATCCTTAATAAATTGGTATGATGCCTTGGAATTGTAAAAACAAGAATCAAAAGCATAAGTGCTGAGTGAATAGCTTTGAAACAGAGACAAACCAAAATGTTCATTTGCAATTTCATTAAAACTGTTGAATACGTCTGCAAGGAGAAGTGTTTCTGAAATTAATTGCAGACCAACCAGTTGCGTCGCATTTTTCAAACCAAAATTGTAAAATAATCCCCTCACAAAGTCATAATCTTGCCAAGAAATTATTTCTTCTGTTACCTGATTTTTAAACCACTCTTGTGGAGGTAATCCGTCCGGTTCATAAAGAGAGTTGATTGAGGGGAGTGTGGGAGGAGTAGCAGCAAGCAAAAGAGTAAAAAACCAAGATGTCTGAAAAAAAAGAAGAACTGAGCCGCTTTCTCCTGTTGATTTTTGATCCTTTGATAGACAAGAGACAGGTTGAATTGAAATTCTATTGGATTCTGAAACTAGACGAAATCTTGCAATAACATAGGTAGCTCAATCCCAAACATCAAAGACCTTCTGAGAGTGTTGAATTTGTTTTCACTTCACACACATTGAGCACAACCCATCTCCTTTCCCACGTCCTTTCCAATTTTCATCAACTTCTATCAGTCGATCGGAGACAAAGAGATGAACGATTGAAAACAACTCAAAGTTGTGACTCCCGTCTTTGCCGCAAATTGGCCTTCTTCCGCAAGAGAGACTGCGGATGGGTCACTTTCTCAATTCCGGGGTCATTGAGTATCGAAAGTTCTCTTACTGAAATCCGTTGTCTGTCCTTATGAGTAATGTCTCGTGGTGCTCACTGGGGCACTATGAGACTGACACAGAAATGTTGAAAGCATCGAATGGATAGTATCCCCAACTTTCTATGTTGCTTGCAGCAGTTCGTTGTTTACTCTACCATTTTTCGCCTTGATTTTGACACTTGAATGCTCTTTCTAGAAAAAAAGTTGAAGAGATTCCGCCCCCAGAAGCAAAGTAAATACCGAAATCATGGAACACATATGCCGTCCACATTTCATTTAGTCTTTTGCTGCTGCTGACAAATTGCGCGTTCGCTTTCATTCAGTGTGGAAGCAGTGTCAGGTGCCAGCATGAATGAGATGAAAAAGAGCACTTCTTCAAAGTTTAAGAGTGACGTGATGGAGGACGAGTAAATAAAATAAAATATTGTCTGTTTTTCTGGTCGGTAAATTCCTTTTGTATGGACAAGGAGAGAGGCATGTGGAGAAATCTATTCTTACTGTCTCACCACTCCAGCAGCTCCTCTGTCATGGCCATTTTCATGGACAATATTACATTATGTTTGATGAGATTCTATGCAATTCTGTGTGGACATTCCAAAAGAGGAATTGTTGAAGAGGAGAGAAAGCAAAAGGACACGACACGGGGGTCTCAGAAAAAGCTAGCAAGCAAACCAGTAGGTCACCGGATGAAGGTGATGGCAAGATAGCAGGCAGTGGTTCCGTTCAATGTACTTACTTTCACTCACTGACTTTCTCCAGCCCTGTTTACAAGTAACTTTCCTTGTGGTCGGTGAAAGTGCAAGGCTGAGGGGAAGGCAAAACCGCAGGAGAATTGTGCCTTCCTTTGCAAATATATAAAGATACAAGGCCCCGTTCGTCTTGAAGGAATCTATCCAATACATTATTATTATTATTGACCAAACAGCATTGGGGCCTTGTGTAGAGTAGATGAGCCACTCCACAGTCTCTCGTTCTCCATCACATTCATCAACCCTCACTTCCCTTACAATCGCATAGAGGCATTCTATTCCTATCAGCTCACAGCAGTCCCTGGGGTATCGGAGTGTCTGTTTTGATTCACCAAATCTCACTTTCACCGACTTTCACCTACTTTCACCACGTCGTTTTCTAAAGACGCTCAGAAACAATAAAGAATCCTCCCCCGTGGGAATACATTGCAGTGAATAGACGTATTTGAAGCTAAGTCATTTGTAACCGTCCCTGTTTTTATTCATTCATTCTCTTTTAATTGATATTAATAGTCCTCTCCCACTCAAACACACATGATATAACCCCTTTCAATTAAACGCATCACTGATTTGTGTGCTTGTCGCTTTCTGCTAATTGTTTTCCACTTTTTCCCTCTTTGATGTATTCGTACTAGTAAAAAGTCCAATTTGAGAATTCTATTACTTTTCGCTTTTCTACACCAGAACTGTGTTCTCTCACATTATGAGTCAAACAGCATATATTAGGTCGTAGTTTTCCTTTGGTGATTGTGCCACTCACTCGCATCTTTCTTTTCCCTTGATGTCTTCCCTTCTCATAAAGTATAAAAAATTTAAGTGCGTCGTCTTTGAGTTTCTATATATTACACGATGAAAGTATTCATACCTGTCACCAATGGGAAAACGAAATGGCTTTTTTGAGTCCCTTTCATTCTCTTGGACGAAGTAATACAAATGTTTAAAGTTTAACAAAAGACGAAAGAAAAATTGCTTAGAATGTTCCATGTGAGATGAGAAGGATGTATACCTACGTCTTATTAAGCCTAACGACATTCGTCAAGTCAAGTCTTGTACGTTCCACCGTCCCTTTAATTGGAACATGGCGTTAGATGAAGACTTTGTGTACGAAAGAAGAAAAGTAAACGCAAGAAATCTGCTTAGATATAGAAATGAAATAAGAGGGACTTCAAGAGTTGATAAATTTCTTCTGAAGAGTTACTCGACTTTGATGATTTATGAGAGTGGGCCGAAAAGAGTTAAGAGAAAGGAAGGAAGAAGGATACTGTGTTGGTGGAAGAGAGAGAACAGGTCGGTCGTTGAGTTAAAGGGTTGAGGCTTTGCATACTTGGGGGGAACATACACGAGTCCTGTCTTGAATTGAATAAAGACATGGCCTTGACAAATGGGGTGTCATTGTTGAGAGAGGGACAGTGATTAGCACAGGTTTCTCTCAAGTGTGATGATAGATGATCCAACTTCTCTCGCCTTCCCACATTCAAGCCCAACTCCTAGGGTTTTGAATGCAAATTTTGAACAGGAGAAATTATCGGCAATTAATTTTCATGAGAAAGAAAGAGAAAGGGAATGATGGCGTGCAGGAAGGAGATGAGACAATTGTTCCATACTTTCAAAACTCAACTTTCTTTTCTTATAAAACGAACGAACGTCACCCTCTGGACTCAACTCAACAAACTCTCTACACTTTTCAATTAAAAGAAGCTGCCGCCAGCCTTCCGTTCGTTGTTATTTTATGGTGAATTCAGGAGGAAGTAAGGAAGAATTGAAAGACGGAAGGAACAAAAAGAAGAAGACTTCCAAAGAGGAAAGTTGTTCTGTACCACTACTTCTTCTTTTTGTGTCATTATGTACATACGACCAGATCGTATGTCTAGTAGGTAGGCTATAAGAACAATGAGAGGAAAAGCTGAACACGAAAAAGCGAATCCCTTTGTTAACCATCCCACGCTTGTTACGTTAATTATTGGAACATGAACAATTCTCAAAAACTTTCCCACATTTTGGCTAGCCCCAGAGCAAAGTAAAAGAATGATGCCCTTTCGGATGCCAGTTTCTTTCTTTTCAGCTCAAATGGACAGGCCCGTTGATCCGCCTTTTCCCCACTGTTCTACTTTCTCTTTTAATAGACTGGGTTTGCGACTTTCACTCGGATAGATGGAAATGCTAACCTGCATGCAATCAATTGATTCAAATGGAAACGAAGAGAGAAAGAAGCATACTTTCTGTACTTACAAGCTCTAATTCTTCTGCCTAATCCCATCATACTTTCTCAAAAAAAATCATTCATGCAAGAGGGTTGCATAATACGATTTTTCCTTCTTGGATGAGACACTTTTCTTTGCTGATTCTTTGAATCCTATGTTTGAGTTAGAATTTAGGAGTTAGATCTTCGATTATGCAACTTGCTCTGAGGATTTATTGCTCACCTAAGATGGATTTGGCGACGTGGCAATTAAAACTTGGAATTGCTTTTGGGACAGGGAAACACTAATACCAAAACCTACAGAACCTACAACCTGTCGTGAACTTATTGCGAAAGGTAAGAAGATTTGAGGGAGGAGAATGAAATCAAGAATTGAACTGATGAGAGAAATCGTGACTCTGTTACAAATGGGTCAATAATATTAGTAAGAGCAGATTGTCAACGCCCGAATTGTGGGAAAGCAGGTGACATTTTGATATCGTTTCTGCATGAGAATGGGTTTAGAGAACATCAAAGAGAGCTAATAATATTGGTAATCCACACACTAATGATGACTAAAGACAGCTTGCTGCCATGTTGCCTCTCTTGAAATGGAGCACAAGAGTTTTTAAGCGGTTACGGGCAATAGATCCAGGGAACATCTTCATTAATGAATGCTATAGGACACTGTTCCTCGTCGTTGTTACAAACCTTACAAGTTGTGCTAGATTAGATTGGGCTGACGTCCCTGAGAGTCACTCCAGCTTTCACTCTTTCCAATCGAAAGTGGTAATTGAAGTACAGAATGGATTTTAAACCTTCACAGCTTCACCCTAGTAAAATACATTTGACACAAAATGCAAAGCGTGGATTCATGAATATAGAAAAGCCGATTATCGATTAAAACTACAAGAGACGGGCCCGTGATATTTCTTGGTTTTTGTTTGACTTGTGAATAATAAATACGATGACAAGAGAAGGAACGCCTGTAGGCACGCCTTTTGTATTTTGGGACCTCTGTTTACATTTCCTTTTTTATATCGCATAATAAAGGTAAACCCAATCATCTAAATCAAATAAAGTAAATTGGCCAAGAAACACATACATCTTCTGCGTTCTTCTGCAACAACATTTTTTGTTTGCGTTCCATTAGTGCGTCACACTCATGTTCAACAAATATGAGAAGGATAATCAGTGTTGCGTCGTAGATGTTTTGTGATTATTTATGATTTTGAGGCTTGAGCAGGAAATGAGTACTATTTTTGAAGTACCACTGTTTTTTGCAATCGATTCTGTCACTATATGTTCTGTCTTACACGAACTTGACCCCTCGCCTTGATAAGAATATGTGAATGAAAGAAGGAAATTGGACTTTCGAAAGGATTATTGACGTGTAATGGGTAGCTTGTTTGGACAAAAACGGACACCAAGTATCATAAAGGCCAGTTTTATTAGTTTCACATTTGATACATTGCTTTCACCACCACCAGCCAACCCTACTTTCGTTTAGACCTACACAATCGCTTCACGACCTTTCCTAGAAGCACTTGGTCGGCTCGAGTTTTTTTTTCACTTACTTCATATGGATGACTTTTGTCAGAAGTGCAACTTTTGTTGAAGAGAAAAAGTAAGTAAAAGTCAAAGCGATACTTTCTCCCTTTTAGTTGGGGAAAGCACATTTGTCTTCCACGTCGTTTATAATATGAGCATACGACGACGTCGTATAGTGGGAATCCTTGTTTATCTCAAAAGTTTTGTTTACTTTTGCTTTTATTCTTTCTTTCTCATAAGTGTTTTGTTGTGAGACCCATCATCAAAAATAGCCCTACGAATTTGCATTTCTTCATCTCTTAAAAGTATGCAAATGTGTATGCAGAAGGCGAAGGTAGGACCAAAAGGTAGGAGAGGCGATATGAGATTAGTATAATTCTTGCACCCCAGGTTTGTGATTCATATGAACTTTCTCTCTTTGTTCTGCCTTCTGAAGAACCTGGTCTTAATGAAAGAGAAACCCAAAGGAGTCTGAGTTCAGTCAGATTTAACAAGTACAAGCTCTAAAGTGTGAAACAGTGACAAATTAATTAACAAGCTGCTTTATACGGTGTCTACTTTACATTCTCTTTTCTCAAGCGTGAAATAACAACAACACCCAATAATAATCATAACAATACAGAATATAGACCAATTTCATAAAAGAGAAAGCAGTGCGGTAGGAAAAGCACTTTATTTCCACAATAGAAACAACCAGACACTTTGTATTTTGTCCTCTACTTGTTGTTTACCGTAGTTGTAACCTTTCACGTCTAACAAATTCTAACCAATTCCACTTCTATTGTCTTAGCTTACGCTTATTCATAAATTTCGTATGAAATGTGAGAATGCAAGGACGTGTAGTAGCATAAATTTGACGCCATTTGGCACAGATAAAAAGCAGCCCAGCAAACTCAGCAATCTTCAAGGGCAGCGTGTGAGATCAGGAAAGAAGAAAGGAATTTTGGCTTTTGCTTTCCTTCCGTCGCCTTTCTCAAATACAGTTTATAGGTTCGACACCTGACGAGAGGGGAGATCTTGGCTGAAAAACGCCTTGGTAAAGGAAATGCCGATGTTTTCGGTGACCTTTCTTTCTTTCTTTCCGACAAAGCATAAAAGTCGTAATTTAAAGAGTGAGTGAGTACTTCAAGAACTTTCAAATAGCATTTTGAGAAAGCAGGCAAATTCATAGGACCTCCACCACTTAAAATATGGGTAAAGAAAGTTTAGAGATTCTATAAGTCTTTTAATCGAGTCATAAAATAGTTACCTCCTCCTCCTCCTTTGCTTTCTCTTTACTCTCTCCTTACACAAGAAAGAACAAAGAACGAGAAAATAGTGAAGTTGAAGTGAGTGAATGGGAGTGGCTGACCTCGTCCATTCCAAGTCCCATTAATTACTCGTAATTGCACCCTATATTCCCACCTGCCAAACCCCATCATCCAGAGAAATGCAAAGAAAAGCAAAATCCAATAGAATTCGAGAGTTAGTTTGGCTGACTTTGACCAGTTCAATAATAAAGTAGGCGAATTTCACTGGAATCACAGTCTAAGAAAGTCCAAGTCGAGAGCGAGCAGCGTGCAGTGCCAAAGGGCGAATTAAGGCTAGAGCAATCGTTAGAAGTTGTTCTAGAGGGATTATTATGGCCAATTTAGATCGGAGATATCCAATCATGATTGTTTGGTCTGGCATTCCTTTCTTCTATAGTACCAAATCGACATCCATTTCGTGTCTAGTCTACTTCCTCGTGACGTAAAATTCTCGCGTCTTGTTTTGTAGACCTCCAACACGCATCAACATATAGATTGGCGAAATGAGGTGTGAGTTGCTTTGTAATTAAGTAAACGTATAAAACTGGCAATAGCGAACTCGCTATTACTATACCCTCCTGACATTCAGTCGTTCAGAGAGTATATATGAGGTCACCTAAATTGCTTTTACGCATAATAAATGAGATTAATGGAGTCGCAGTGGGATGGCTAAATTGACGTTTTGATTTAGTTGTCTAATTAATGTGATTTGAGTTATGGACGGAGATAATTACAAGCCCACGAACTCAGGAATATTATTTGCAGACCACAGGCAGAGCATAAAATGCAAAAGATAAAGGAGTCTACTTTCTCTTTCGTAGTTCATTTCAAAGAATCTTGACAAAGAGTTTTCTCCCAAAGTGGGAAAGAGCTTCATGTCTGTCTCCTTCCTTTCCACTTTTGTGTACAGGCCCTTTTTGTCAACTGCTATATCTTAAGTGCTTTAGTATTGTACTTTCCATTATACATTAATCTATTTTGGAGAGCATTACGGAATGTCTTGAGCCCATTGCAAATTAAATCTTCACAATTTTTCTAAAAAGATGATAATGCGGAACATAAAGGTTACACAAGTGTAGAGAAAACATGAAACTCTTGAGGCGATTGAATTCATTCTCCTCCTTTCCAAGGATTACTGATTGTTGTGCTAGATTTATATAAAATTGACCATATTACGAAACACTTAATTCTTCTATTTAAATGTAAAAAAATGTTTGTGGGGATTAGATATTGCATAAAAAGTAAGAAAAGTATAAACTTTCACCAAAAACCTCCTAGTCCTTACTACAATGGAAGTACTCTTTATTTTCGGCATGAAACGAATTGAATCGGTTGTAATAATCATGACGTTGACATTTGGTGTGACTGCGACTCAATCAGAGTCCTTTTACAATAGATCGAAGAGTAAATAGTTTGGAATTGAATCTTTTCAGATGGACGACGACTACGTGCTCGACATCGGTAATGACACTTTAACAAACATCATCAGTAATGAGAGTGGGGCATCTGGGAATGTGACCAATATCACCGCTGTTGGAGGCTACTGTGGTCAATTCGTGACTTCATTTGGTCTCTGGTATGGTGGAGTCCATGGATTTACCTCTCTCATGGTTTGTATTTTCGGGTGTGTCCTTAATCTCCTCAACCTGGTCGTCTTAACGAGGAGGGAGATGCACAATCCCACTAACGCCATCCTGACAGGACTCGCACTTGCGGACCTTCTTAACGACCTGGAGTACATGCCATTCGCCCTATTCATGAAACTACTAGCCTCCAAAACCTTTCCTCCAAAAACCTATCCGTGGGCTGTATTCGTTTTGGCCCATTCCAACTTCTCGCAGGTTCTTAAACTACATTTGTATCAGGATGCCCCAATCTCGCATATTTCTAAACATTGAAACTATCTATAGGTGTGTCATACAATTTCCATTTGGCTGACTGTCACACTGGCCGTATGGCGTTACATGATGGTGGCAATGCCAATGAAGAACAAAACACTGTGCACAATGGAGAGAGCCAAGTTGGCAGTTGCGATTGCATATGTATCCTCTCTCATCGTCTGCATCCCGGTCTACCTCACTTTCTCCATAAAGGAAAAGGGAGACAAGTTCTACGTCCATTTCTCCGACTTGGCTCTTGCGAACGATAAGTTTCTGGTTAATGCAAACTTTTGGACCTTCAGGTATTTGACTTGCTATATATTTTGTAAGCTCATAACGTCATGTTCCATTTTTGTTGGTATCTTCAGTGTAGTCATAAAGTTAATTCCCTGCTTGGTGCTAACCATCGTGAGCATTCAGTTGATAAACTCGTTGCTGGAAGCGAAGCGTAGAAAAGCGCAACTGAAAGGTGGTGGTCGCAAAGGTGCGGGGGAGTCAGAGCATGGCGGTGGGGGTGGAGATAGGACCACTCGCATGCTTCTAGCCGTCCTTCTTCTCTTCCTCATGACAGAGTTCCCACAAGGGATCCTCGGCCTCCTCAGTCTCACGTTAGGAGAGTCATTTTTCAACACTTGCTACATCCCTTTGGGAGACCTGATGGACATTGTAAGTGTATTATTCGAAAATGAAAGATCCTCTTTTTTGAACTGACTGACTGGGTTTCGCAGGTTGCCCTGTCCAATGCAGCCATAAATTTCATACTGTACACAGCCATGTCTCAGAAATTTAGACAAGTGTTCATCCAAACGTTTGGACTCAATCGATTTTGTCCACAGTCTACCACCACTACCACCACGACGGCCACTACGACTCAAATGGCAACCAACCCCACAACAGTTACAGTAGTCACCACTACAACGAATGGCAATGTGCACAACAGTTCCGCAGTTTAGTAGTCTAGTCAAGTCTACAAATCAAATCAAGTCAAATCAGATAGTAATAAAATAAATGGGTTAGAAAGTACTCGAGAGATTGTGTGAAAGTACAACCAAATGCTGTGATGTACTTTTGCCCTGAGTTTCTGTATGAATGTCGTTTATGTCAAGTGTACTTGTTTGATGATGATGAATGCTGAGATGACAATCGACATTTCTCTCACACAATACAATTTACTAGGAATGTGTCCTTTGTGAGTGTTAACTTTTAACTTAATGCCCCATTGGCGAAGCAACGTCAGACTAGCGTCTTATCTAAAGTAGTCCCTTAAATACCCTAGAGGAGATCACGCCATTTAAATTAGACGTGAAA
The DNA here is from genome assembly GCA_034696445.1 of Isotomiella minor. Classification (NCBI taxonomy): domain Eukaryota; kingdom Metazoa; phylum Arthropoda; class Collembola; order Entomobryomorpha; family Isotomidae; genus Isotomiella; species Isotomiella minor. The sequence continues at coordinate 10,301 of JAQIWU010000500.1, forward strand.
TTGACGTTGTCAGACAGGAAGGAAAGATACGACGAGTCTTATTCTCGACCACAAGTTGGATAAGATAGATGAATAAATGCTATGAGCTCTACCGTAAAGTAAGTAAGCGAAAATAGTATATTTTACATTAACTATCTAAGTCAGAAATAAATCAATCATTCTGTTTCATTTTATTTTTCTCTGTCTATCAATAGAACTTATTGCCACAAAATAAAAGCGAAACACCTTTGATTCATAGACGTGTGTAATTGATATATTATTCTGTGATGGGATTAAGATTTTCATTATAGATTGTATGATGATTAATAGGCTCATTCCTTTGTCTTTTGTAGTTGCACCCCTTCATTATTATTTGGGAGACATTGATTTAAAGTCGTATGAAACGAAATAATGCGTGAGTTTGAAGTTTAAAGTACCTTACCGTCCTTTATTCCAGTCTCAATCGGCCGTAAATTCTTACAACTAAGTCTAATGGGGTATTGCGAGACAGCGTTTTTCCATCGTACTTTCTTAGGTTTTGTTGCATGTGTAAGGCTAATTTCACTTGGACATGAAAGCTTCTGATGGGCAAAAGTCAAACAAATTGCGAGTAGTAAAACAAAGATTTGAAGATAACGAGAACAGAACAGGAAATTACACTTTGCCTATTTCCTGGTCATAAAAATAAATAACTAAATTGCACTATTTTGCTTTGCCTTACGTAAGATACACCAAAAAGGTGTTAAATTTTCCTTTGCAATTACCTTTTCTTCTGAAAGTATTCCTCACAGGTAATTTCGTACAACTCACCTTGCACGACAGGAGTTATTTCAATCATTATTCTAAGAATTCGCAAAATTGTCCAATAAACATTTCTTTTTATGAGAACCTGAACTCAGAATGTTACATAGGTTGGTTTGGTCATAAAAGTTCAGAGTTCAGCCATGAATTAAGCAGTAGGTCTATCGCAAAATCACCGATAAGTACCCAGGTTGACATGACCAGTCATAATTTCATCAGTTGACTGTAAAATTGGTTACAAGGAATTCTAGCTTACATCTTAACCCAAAGGTGCAATAAATCTTATTCCACCTCAGGCAAAAAAGAGTGCACAAGACACGTAAAGAAACTGGCCCATTCCCTACATTTCTCCCAGAATACCGGAAAAGTCAAAAGGAAAACACAAACCTACATAAGTTCAACGAGTAAAACTATAGTTTTACACTGACGGGAATAAAAATGGAGGCATCCTCTTTCATTCTGCAGGAAGATGCAGAGGCAGATGATGACATTCATAACCTCCAACAAGCCTCCCTTATACATTTCAAGAGATCATCTTTCTATGCGTCCTTTGGTCCCATGTGATTCGAAAAAGAAAGGGAATGAACAGAGCCGATAAGACCTTTTTCAGCAAACCAACTTATCACCTCGGCTCAAGGGGGAGAAAGTGGCGTGGTGAAATAAGTAGGAAAAGCTTCTTTGCCCCTAAGAACAATCTCCCCATCTTATGGTAAGGATTTTAGGATGTGGGTGGAGGAGAATGTGTCCTGGCTTACCTGGCTAACCAAGAAGTTAAGCAAGCATATTATCTTCACTCAAATGTGGGTATGTGAAAGAGAAAGCAGTGGTGAAAGCTATATGCTTTCGAAACATTTTCCACAGGTTTTATAACAAAGATTTCCAGTCCTTGTAGCAATAAGTCATCACATGCCTCGCACGTTCTCTCCGTCTCTCCACATTCATAAGTATGTATTACATTATTATCATTTCAGTATCGCCATTTTTCCTTTCTTCACCAAAGAAGGAAGAGACAGAGAGAGAGATAAAGCAGCATTAGTATCATCGTTTCAGATCTGAGTGGTGAGGAAGTCCCAGTACATGCACACATAATATGGCACATGCCAGGTTTTGAAACATTTTTATTGTTGCACTACACAACTCGTCTCCTTCTTTCTTTCATGGAGAAAAGTAGTACCATTATCATCTAAAGTTTCGTATGCAATATGTAATAATGGCATGGCAGATAGTATAAGTGTCATCTGTCCCACCCAACCACTCTTCCGAAGTAGAATAATGACCGCAGTAGTCTTGGTTCGTTCTGAGAAAAAGAAATTGACAGAATAATTTATACCCTGGGCACATTTTGATCCATTAGGACTCATTCATATTTCAGGTGTCATGTTATGTCACCATTTCCACCCCCACGTTCACTCATATACTCGTGTGTGCTGACAAGAACAAGGACTCACAATCAGGACTTTTCGAGATTTAGATTCAATTTAAATTCATTATGGATCACTGATTTTGTCATTGAGTCTGGTCATGTCGTGATCAAAATCACGAAAAATACCTAGAATTTAGAAATGACTCATATTTTTCCTTTGGTGCGACTATCTACCCCCTGCCAGGCAGAAACCACAAACTTGTTAGCAAGTGAAACGAGGATGAAAATACCAGTACACTTTACTCAGACAAGTAACATTCCATTCCATCGTCCCTTTCGTGACTGTGACTGAATTATCTGGCCCGTTGTCCAGTTCAAGACAGAAGGACATAATTCACTTTCTCTCTCACTCTAACAACGTTCACGTGCAGCAGTAAAGCCTTTTCACATGTCAACTAGTCAACTCATTCAACCAGCTCCACTTTACCAAAGGACGACGTAACTCTGTCCCTACTTTCACTTATGTATTCAACTCCTTGTTTACGTACGTATTGCTTTCTCTGATCGTAATCTTAAGATACGTAACAATCTAAACATACCTCAGCCAGGTAAATGTTGTCTGTTAAGAACATTAAGATACCAAAGGCAGATTATATAATCGGAAAAGCTGTTGATGCAAGGATTCTGAAAGACAAATAAAGCATCAACATAAAGCGTGAAGGTCGAGAGAGTATAGACTCGTGAATGAAAACAAGTTTTAAAGTAATGAAGTCTGCCTGCCTGCGTAGGTAATATTCATCCATCGAATGAAGAGAGAGAGCTGGAGAAAGCGGCACAGGGGAGAACATCCACTAATCCATTGATGGCTCGTGTAGAGAGGAGGAAGATAAGCCTTCTGTTGACTGAAATATCGCCACGAAGCTCACCTTTCCTTCCTTTTCCATTCCTCTCCATAACTCATCCACCTTTTCCGCCGTCCTGCTGCTATTCCTTTGAGTACCTTGCTCTCTTTCCTTCCTTCTTTATGAAATTCTCCTTTTCCAAAGACAAGGAAGTGAGAGGAGAAAGGAGAGAAAGTGGGTAGGTTCTAAAGTCGAATAGATTTGTGTAATTTCATGTAATGTACCTGTTATTGCTACACATTATTATTCCCAGTCAGGTTTCATCTTTGCTCACTGACTCCTCTTTCTTTCATGTGAGGAATCCGATGGGAATGAGCCGAGTACCTCTTTGCTTTCTCCAACACAAGCACTTGACTTAATACACATTATTATTTTAGTTTGACTGGCTCGATTTGATAACACGTTGATTTTATTTTATTAGAGCAGGGGAAATGTGCTTGATCCGCATAAAACAATATTGTTTTCATTCAGTAAAGAGTAAATAAAGTATAAGCGATTACTTTGGAAAGGACTTCAATTCAGGAAATGAGATTGGCAAATAAACAGAAAAAGTGGTGGTATTTACTCTGATTTTATGGATATGTATTATCCATTCATTCCACCACCACCATCCACATGTACCTAATATTTCTGTAAAATGTTTTTGATCTTCTTGTTTGAATGGATATAATAAAATAAAATGGCAGGGCGAATAAACCAGAGAATCAAAACACTTACACAACCTCTCGACTATACATCCTACACACTCTCATTATATTATGCAGTGGGTGAAAGTCCAAACCTAACCGTCCTTGATCCGGATGAATCCATTTCCATGCGAAACGTGACATTTGTTTACTTTCTCCATTGGTATAATGTAATTGAATTCAATACGCCTCGGTTTAGCTCCGAACAAAGCCTGGGTTGCGTTCCCTCTGAATTTATAGCATACCTAAAGTGGTGGGTGGCATATGGTAAAATTATAAACCCTCTTATCTACATGAAGCCAAGCCTCGGAAGGAACCTTGTATTATATTGTCTCAATATATGCACATGCATACCATCTCGTCTCCATCCAGCGAGGACGGCGTTTATTGAAATTGGAAGTTCAATCAAATGTGTGGAAAAGCGCATCCATCAGTGTCAATTGTGGACAAGTGTACCACCTTTCTTCCTCGATCCTCTGCCAACACCACCCACCCAGACTAAACCATGGGAGACGGACCACATTTGGCGCAGTCCATAGTCCAATGCCAAAGAATGCTCTTCCGAGTATGTAAAACTTGTCAAACGCCGTACAACAGCAATGCAAACTCATTTGTTTTTCTCATTCAAATTTTTGATGGATTGCTCATAATCGCACCCCCTTTACTTTTACTTATTATATCAAAGGATATACAACACCAAATATTCAAAATTGTAAGGAGAAAGCGTTCAGGCATTTAGGGACTACGCTCAGGGAACTGAACGAAAGGGTACGACAGTAAATGACGCAGCAATAATAATAATACAAAGTAATATGGCATATTCTCACTGAAATGAATACCTACCTTCAGGAGAAAGTGAAAGGAATAAAGCGAGTTTCATTTTCATTCTACACGGGAAAGGATTAAATAAATGAGGCATTAAGTCGAGTCCTCCTACAACATTTCCATTCCCACTGAAAGCAAGCAATAAGATAAAAAGTCAAGAGTGAATGAATGTGACAATCAACAATGAGAAAATGCAAAAGGTAGAAAGTCCCAAATGCGCATTGCAAAAATATTCATACTTACACTAATACATTTTTCCTTCGTTATGCCAAACCACCACCCGAGAAATGCAACCTCCTCCTTGATGATGACTCTTGACTACACATTTACTTTAGACTGCAGAGATGCTCATTCCATTTCTTCATCTCGGCACCTGTCCTTCCTTAAGAGTAGTCATGATGTGATGATGAAAGGCATCCTCGCGTGGATATTCTTTCGGCATTTGAGAAACGGTGGGTGGGTGACATTTCACATTCACATTGCTAAGCTAAATTAATTTGAACCTGACATTTCCTTCTGACAGAAAGACAGGAACAGACACTTCTCATTTTCGCAATGCGCACCTGCGGCAGAAACACGTTTCACACCTTCTCCATTGATAATATTTACATAACGTTGAAGGGAAAAATTACTGAAAGACATTTGATTGACATGACGTGGTGAACGAAGGAAGAGGAAACGTCAAGAGGTCAAATATCTAAGTGAATTGGATGAAAGAAAGTAAGAATTTTTATCCGTCACGAAAGAATGCTACCGACATTTCTTAACTGATACGATGATGGCATCAAAAGATTGTGTAACAGAATGGGGACATACAAAAAAGGACAATGCAGAGAACGCCATGCATGCAACCATTTATACAGAAGAGTCAAGCACTCGGCAATGAGACAACCTATAAACTTGGCTCAGGTGCTGAAGTAGCCGAACTGTCCCCTTGAGATTGTCCCATGCACACAACTCACAAAAGGGAAGCAAACTTTCTCCTTTATAAAAACCGCAGGCGGAGGGGAAGTTTATACAACAGCAGGGTAAAGTAAAGGTAAACTAAATTCCCACATTAACGAACATTATATAAATAGTAAACCAAACCTATCAAGAAATGAACATTTCCTTCAAGTTTCCAACTTTTGTGTATAGCGCTACGGGACAATTTAAAAACTGGACAAGAAGAAAGCGTCTATAAACTTTTACGAACTGCGTTCCTTACTTTTTTGACACTAACCGGAAGATACTATGTTTGTATTGCTACAAAATTAAAACACGCTACATTTCCTGTGGTGTAAACACCACAGAATGTCACTTTGAGAAGTAACAAATTATGAAAAGATAAGGATTAGCAATTAAAACCACAGGCTTGGCAATGCTAAATAGTCGCCTCACGTGGAGAAAGTGTGTGTAGCACTTTGGCTGACTAGATGGGTGACAGAGATGATGAATCACTTAAGACACGACATGGCCTTAGCCTCCACTTTCGTTCAAGTCACACATGTTGGTTTCATCAATTTATTAACTTTCACTTGCCTTTGAAGGTAATGAACTTCCGACAGAAATCCATTACTGTACACCAGACATTCAACCTGTCCGTAGGCAGCAGCACTCTATACTCCACGACCTTCCACGTAAGTCCATGCTTTCACCACGTGGATGTGACTGGGGTCATGTAGTACTTTTCCATGTACCCAAAAATAAATCACCCATTGCAAATCTGGTAAAAAGATGGATTGGGAGGAAATTTCATTAAAATTGCTGGCAAAGCACAAACATCAAAGTCTCCTGATCTTCACTTCACATTTCCTGTAGAAAATGAATTTCCGATCATCAACCACGCAGCACGCAGACAGAAGTAAATATCGGATACTATCATTCTTGGTGTCAGCAACGTACACAAGCTACTATAAAAAGTCTACTTCCTTCCAACAGGACCAAAAAAACTGTGGATGGTATTTATGTATATCCGTAAGTGCTGAGCCAGAATTTACATTTCCATTTAAAGAGAAAGCAAACCGGACTTTGACAAGCCAAGCGAGTCGAATGTGTGTCACACACATCACACCTTTGTTTATACGGTCCGACAGACAACCATAGCGAGTGTTACGCAATCCTTGCTGAGTCAGTGCAAGCGGCTTTATTTCTTTTTGCTGATATATTTAGTACCCACAGATCCCTGTCCTGACTGCCTTGCTTTGATCTGACTGACTGAGTTGAGCTTCGTGCATGGGGGAATTCGAATTTACTGGAATTGACATCACTTGTGCACTTCCCTCCGCAGAAGAAGACGAAGGACAAGAAACAGTGAGAAAAATGCAATTTCCTCCAAATGGTGAAGGTAGTGGAGTGAAAGCAAAGGGAAAGTACTTTGCAAGCACTTTTACGGTCTTTTAGCGAAGGCTACATTTCTTTTTGCTGAAAGAAGTTTCTTTTTGGGTGAGAGACAGATTTATTCACTTTCAATGTCTGTCAATTCCTTCCTCTGCTTGTGGTTTCTCTTTCCTTTTAAACATGATGCCTTCTTTCTTTGCGCATTATGTCATTAGCCAACAGAATCTTTGTTTATGCTCCTGTCTTTGTCTTTCTTTCACAGCATGAACACCCAGATTTGGCACCACCAAATAATTCTTCATCGCTACATCAGTCAGGCCCTGGCATGGCAATTCATGGCAACTGTCACTTTCTCCCTTTTGGAAAAAGATGAAAGGAGGGGACTTATTTGAACAAACAAAACAACTTGTGCCTATACGCGTCAAAAATGTCGGAAAGGATTCCATTAGCAGTCCTTGAGTGTACAATTGGCAGCGTTGACAAGATCCCAGACTCCCCAGAGTATCTCAGCACGACGGGAGTACATGTGATTGGATGCCTCACCTTTGGTTTGAAATACTGTAAAAGCGAAGGGTTTTTCTCCTTACGCCTAGAATGTGAGTTAGTAAATTTTGCAACAAAACTTTTATTACAGACGGTTTATTGGTTTTCACTTTTATATTTCATATCAGGCCACCCCAAGAGTCGAATAGAGAGGAACTCGTATTCCACCAGTACTGTGGATATGGACTGGGGGCGGTATGATGTGGAAGCCGATCTGCAATTTTTGAAGCTATTGGAGGACGGGAGTGGACCCATAGTAGGTTAGTCCTCTTTATTCCGTTGCACGTCAAACCGTCAAGTCAATCTATTCTTTCTCACAGGAAGCCTAAGAGCTCGTTACTCCAAGGATGAGAGCAACCGCGGCTACAGAGTGCATGTAGGGACCCTGTTCAACCCAATCAACAATTTCATTCGAAATGGAGAAATCAAAGTGGCTGCAAAAATCTGGTCTGTCCTTCCCTCGAATCTGTCTTCCGAAGGATTGAAGATCCTACGTGCTCCCATCCCTCCACCCACTCTGTGGGAATCCTACTTTGAATTAGGACTTGGTGCGGATGTCTCATTCATATCGGCGGACGGTGCACAGGTCAAGGCTCATTCAGGCATTCTCATGACGGCAAGTCGAGTGTTTCACGCCATGTTTGATGCATCCATGACGGAATCCGCAACTCGGGAGATTGTCCTGAATGACATGACCACTGGACACTCTGTCAAAATATTTATGAAGTGCATCTACACCGGATCCCTCTCTCACTTGTACGGGGTTGGACTGACCGTGTTAATAGAGATCATCAATGCTGCGGAGAAGTACAACTTGGATGAATTAAAGAAAGGGGCTGCCGCCTTTCTCCCTGCCTACGCCTGCCCCCTGCATGCCCAAGACTTGACTCATTGTGCACAACTATACGGACTTCAAGAGGTAGAAAAGGCAGTGCAAAATTGCATCAAAGGCATAAACTTCGATGACCGGAATCGACGAAGGCAATCATGAAATCCGAGCGATTAGACGATAATTTATAGATAGTGATTCATTAGAACATAGTACCAAAGCATTATATGAGGAAAATTATAGAGCAAACGATGCAAAATATATGTAAAAGTGTATGATTGATAAGTTCACCCTTCATGATATAAAATAAACACGTAAAACATTCCATAAAACCGAAAGTGAAAGTCAGCCTTTACCTTCCACTTTCTCCAACGCGTCCCATTCCACCCCGCACGGGTAGCGGAAGACTCGCACAGAGCAGCTGTGCTCCTGTCAGCAGATGAAAACAAATCAAAGTTTTACTTTGCTGCAGTGAAAAAGTGTTTGTGAAAGTGACGATTGTATTTTATTTAAAGCATGTCCTCGTCAGCGGATGCATGGGAGGAGCTGCAAGCCCTCAAGTCCAAAAGGGACTCACGACGGAAGAGGTTGGAAGAAAGGAAGAAGGAAAGGGAACACATCCTCACGTCTTCCGGTCCTCCCATCGTTAAAACCGAAGGTACTTTTCTAGTCGGCAGTGCACACGAACTTCGTTCGTTCGTCGTGTGCACTGCCGACTAGTACTTTTCAATGCAAAAATGATCATTGGACATACTAAAATTGATTCGACTCAATAATTATCTTTGCAGGTGGAGATCCAACCAGACCTTTTTCCCCCAATCCGCCAGTTGACCCCCACTCGGAATTTGTAGACATCAAAGTCAAACAAGGTTTGCTTTAATTAACCTTTAAATGACTTTCCTTAATCCCTTCATGTGTCTGCGTAGTTTCTGTTTTCTTTGCTTGTCCCATTCCCTAGGGTGCTCTAAAATAGTTGCTTGATTATTGCAGAAAGCGGTGGTTCGTCGGCGATGATGGGTGTAGGGATGAGTTTAGAAGAAGACGTCCTGATGAGACTCTCTGACGTTGCCCTTCACCTACCCATTGACTCAAGACAACTTTTACAAACTGTGAACAAAAACCTTCCATCCCTCTCTGCTCAGCACAACCAAATCATCAATCTGCTCCAGAAATTCGCAGTCCAACTTCTTATCAGGTACGCGTATCAACAAATCAACATCCACTCTTACTTAAGACTACTTACTTTTCCATTTCATTTCTTCATCTCTCTTCTCGTGAGTAAGTAAAGCCAAAAAAGCAAAAGTTTTAGGATTTTTTCGCTTTCACTTCATACACATCCTCGTCCCACTCTATTTCCTTTGTTTCCCCTATGACAGGAGGGGAAGGGAAAGTATTTTACTTGAAGAGTGAAGGAGAAAGGGTCTGACTGACTCTGACTTTCTTTTACTTTCACCCTCACATGAACTTACTCTCATTTCTATACTTTCTTTCTCTCACTTTGCAGCATAGAGGAGAAAGTGTGTGATGAAGGCACTTTTCTGGAAATCATTTCGACTGATCACACCAAACTCACTGCTATGATCACAGCAGGAGATCGGAGTGGTAGCAGTAGTGCTGTTCCTTCTTCTTCTTCTCGCAAGCGGATGAAGGGTAAGTCATCCTGTCACAGAGACTCTTCTTTCTTCCAGGAAATTAACATTGGACGTCATGCAGCTCAAATTTTTAACTCTTTGAGTCAAGATTATTACAACGATTATGAATGAAGAAAGTGTAATGGTAACACTGCCTTAAGTGGTTAATAATGACCTCGTCTACTTTCACCATGTCAGAGAAAGTGTCTACTCCACTAACTTTTGTCACCATTTTTATTTCTTTTTTATTCATTGTTTCATCAAGATTCATTTATCATGCCTCGTTCATGTTAATCTCTCTCTTGTCAGTTTGTCACTGGAGCAGCCCTCCTTTTTATTTTACGATATTGCGTATTCTTTTTAAGTTGAAGTTAATCTTGACATATGAAGGGAAGTGACAAGACTTTTCATGAATTTTTTTAGTTGATGATGTTGGTGATGATGACGGGGACGCAATGGGAATGGTACTTTCTTGTTCCACTGTAACTCAAGATGAAAAAGGCAAAGATGATGTCCTGGTAAGATTCATGCACGCACGTGACTTCTTTTTTCTGAACCAAAATGCCTTCTCGTCTTAACCTTTTTTATATGGTTGAATGTTTTTTCTCTGTGCAGAGCCTCCTGTCCTTGTCTTCAACTCGAGAAAAGGAGAATAAAAGGATTGGCGAGGAGATTTTAGAGCTGTTGAGCCGTCCCTCAGCCAAGGAGAAAACCTTGGCAGAAAGATTCCGATCCCAAGGGGGTAACGTGGTCAAAGAATTCTGTCCTCATGGCACAAAAAGTGAATGCCGTCGTGTGTCCGCCAACAACAAGCCATGCTCAAGACTACACTTCAGAAAAATTATTCAAGCGCATACTGACGAGTCACTTGGGGATTGCTCTTTCCTCAACACTTGCTTTCACATGGAAAGTTGCAAGTGAGTCTCTCTAATATACATTCTATGTCCCTCCTCCACTGCTCATGGTAAAAGGATCATTGCGGTTTGTGGTTTAAGACGTAACATGTAAGAAAGTAAGAAAGTATTTGTCCTCTGTCGCTTATCAAGAAATGGAGCAAGGAAAGAGACAGAGAAATTTTGTTTGCCTTTATAATGGAATTGAAGAAACATGTTTCGGTGTGTGGTCTCTTTACTTAGCTAGTTTAAAAGCGGGTTTCTCGTATTGCAGAATAGTTTCCACTCCATGCACTAAAATAATTTATGAGCACATGAAACAGGGCATGAATTTTCTCTGACTCTAGCTTTCTTTGACAGGTATGTACACTATCAAGTCGACTCTACAACAGCAGTTGTAACGAACACGTCAGAGAATAAGAATCTCGCAATCGTAGCTTCGGCCAGACTTGACAGCAGTGAAGGGACGACTGGTAACACGGAATTAAATGAGGCTGTAACAGAGACCAAAAGCGTCCTGTTTCCTGCTCAATGGATACACTGTGACTTAAGGTTTCTTGACATGTCGCTGTTGGGGAAGTTCAGCGTCATAATGGCAGATCCCCCATGGGACATACACATGGAACTTCCTTACGGCACCTTATCTGATGACGAAATGAGGCAGTTGCCCATTCCTTCCCTCCAAGATGAGGGGTTAATATTTTTGTGGGTTACCGGAAGGTTAGCTTTAGATGGGAAAGATACACTTATTTGACAACTGTTAATGGCGTAAGTAAGAATCATCCATTTACATTGCAGGGCTATGGAATTGGGAAGAGAATGCTTGGAATTATGGGGCTATGAAAGAGTAGATGAACTGATCTGGGTTAAAACAAATCAACTTCAAAGGATCATTCGAACAGGCAGAACGGGTAATTGGTTTAATCAACCTGTCAAAGCTATAGCATGATAGGTCATAAATGGAAACACTAATTTGATTTAGGTCATTGGCTAAATCATGGCAAAGAACATTGCCTTGTCGGTATGAAAGGTAATCCGCCAATTAACCGAGGATTGGACTGCGACGTCATTGTAGCTGAGGTTAGAGCGACGAGTCATAAGCCCGATGAAATCTACGGTATCATAGAAAGACTCTCCCCTGGCACTAGAAAAATAGAATTATTCGGACGACCACACAACATTCAACCCAACTGGTAATAATACTACAAGTCTTCTACCAACTTTCTCTCTAGCATTCCTGGTTTTTATTGTAGGGTAACACTTGGGAATCAATTGGAAGGGACCCACATCGTAGATGAGGACGTGCGGAAACGATTTTTCGCACGTTACCCCGATGGGAATTGTGCTGCAAAGCCGAAGCAATGAACAGCCTAGCACTGCCACTACAAAGTACACGCAGTACATTTTAACTGCGACTACTTGACTCCAAAGTATTTTTAATTTGAACTGATTTATTATTTTTGACAAACAAGGAAAGATACATCAACTCAATAATGGTGTAAACTTGACGTACATAATTTTTAAAAAGAATCTTACAAAACTACCAAGCATTTGTTTTAAAAAATACCAAAATGAATTGTTGGTTGGTTCTTTAAAAACATAGGATTAGGCAGAGTATACATACTAATAGACTTTGGCAATAGAAACTTTATAATTATTGCATTACGTAAATAAAGTTTTAAGTACATAAATAAAATCAGAGTGCACCGAAATATGGGCGGAATGTGTCAGTACATTATCATTATTATTATATAGTTATTACTCGGTTGCTACTGCAAGGCACAATAATCTTTGTGAATCGGTCAGAATATATAGTACGAAGGGTGTTCAGTTAGTTTGTTAGTTTCTACGAAATTGCACAAATTGAGTTCGAAACCCCAACCTACACAGACAACACCAACATTGCATAGATAAGGATAAGGCATTGATTGTTTTTATCGGGCACTAGAACATGACATTATAACTGGCTTCGAACAGCCAATCTTCATACTACATTGGAAAATTTGTTGGTAGACTTATAATCACCTTTTGTTAATACCCGAAGCTCACGATAGTCCTCTATACTTTCCTGGGACTCGACAATTTAGAGCAAGAACAGTGCAATATGAAATTTAAGTACTCTAAAAGCTGGTTAGTTTTAGTAGCTTACAAAGTATAAGATAAAGATGGCTGACTTTGAACAAGTGCTCCTGCCGTCCTTTGGCCATGGTTTGGGAACAGGTACACATCATCAACACTTTTTTTCCATTTCCATCTTTGGCAAAGCACAACCTTTGTATCCTCGTTAATTTTTTAGTAGACAATCAGATAAAACAAGAAATTAATGAGGCCTTCCTTGTGGGAAATGAAAATAGAAATGAAATTAAGAGTAAAGCAACGTGAAGAAGGAACATTGAGTGGGTAGTGGATCTGAAATGTTTGATTTATAAATGGAGTTCATCTCCGGGGTTTTGACTACTGCTGTGTGCCGGTGGGTCATCCAAATGTATTCCCGTTAAATCTCTTATTTCATCGACGTCATATCTGAAACAAATTAGTCAAAAGGTTGGTAAAAGTTCGCTCAAATGAAACAAACAACGTTAGTACTGATGGTTTCATTTACTTGTCATCGTCGGAACCAGACTGCTGAGAACTTGCCGACAAATGTGATCCCTGTGACATTTGCGACGTTCGAGTAAAGGATCCTCGTCTCGGTAATGAGTTTTGATAATTTGCTGGTCTACACGTGATTATCAAATTGGAACTATTCGCTACCATCATGTCTGTCACTTGGTCCAAAGTTTTGCCAGCCACCTCAATCCCATTTACTTCCAACACTTCGTCATTCACCCCAAGTAGGCCAGTAGATTCAGCCAAACCCCCAGGAACCAGTCTAACAGACATAAAATTATCTATAAGTCCTCACGACTAAAACAAAACTTATCCCAGAAGAAAGCCTTACCTCGAAATGAATATTCCTGGTACTCTTTCAAGACCGTTTGGTGTCACTCTTATAGAAGTTCCGTCTCTAATGTAAAATCCTAATGGTTTGTCTGAATTTTGATGTTTGAGAAGCTTCACTCGTCTGCACGTCTCCGGAACAATGTCAACGTCAATAATGGCAGACACTTGCCGGAAATCTTGCGGATTGGAAATAGTAAGGTGGGGATGACTCGTCCCCTTCTGTCTCGGAGTTAAGAAGGAAGTCAAAATGGTCCTATTTCTGTTTGACAACGTCCCATTTACATCCGTCTGCGAGGTGCCTTTCCGCTGAAGAAGGATCCGTAGGAGTGGTTTCGCATTGTGCAGTGCAAGGGATAGATTCTCATTATTATTGATGGGGAGCAAGTCTCCATCCTTGGGGTCCGTATAACTGATGAGGAAAGGAATCTCTTGTAGATTGTGAAGCTTCTCAAGTAACGCTTTGAATTCTTCGAACGTCACTTTCGAATGACGTTCAACCGAGATACGACGGAACTCTGCTTCAAACTAGACAAGACAAAACAGTAAAGTAAATTAATGAATTTGTCTGATTGAGAACACTTTGAGAAATTGCATACCTTTGTTTTGACCTCAACATGACCACTTATCCCCCTCAGATGAATTTTTGTCTTCGACATTGTATACAAGATGGTCCTCTTCCCTTTCATTCAGACCCACGTCTGCTAGGGTTATAAGCACATTCACGTTAATGTAGTTGAATCTGGAATGCAAAAGTAAAGAAAGAAAGAATGAGTCAAAGTCACAAGCTCCAAAAAACTTTTGGCACGTAACGTATGCCACTTTCACCAGACCCTAGGCTTTACAACTCTAACTCTCGAGGCAAACCCCCAAAATTAGACCTTTCTCTAATGGAATTTTCGTGTATGGATTAGGCAAGTGGTTTAAATTCTTGACAAAAAAGAGACAAGTAGGACGAAATGACCAAAATGAATAAAATTACATTTGATTATGGATTAATTCCAATTCCTAATGGAACTATCTCGATTCCGTATGCACCACCGCGGGTTGAGCAGATGCAGAAACCCAACTGAAGAAATGTAATGTGACACAGATTTAACGACTCAATTAAAACTAAAACAACACCACTATAAACTCAAAAGTACAACCCAACACAATATCCGCCCACTTAATTCCTTTTGCTTCTTTATTCCTCCGGCCAATAAAAAGAACTCAAGAAATCAAATGCAGGAAGAAAAGGAACAGCAGGGCACCCTTCTCATCCAAATCAAAAAAGGTTTTTTGAATCAAAACAAATAAATAAAGAGAAAGACAAAACAAACAAAAATCTAGGTGGAATATCCTTGTCGTCCTCAGCCGGAGAGCAAGTTTTAATCAATCAAGAGGAAATATAAAGTAAAGCAAAGCAGATGAAGAAGATGAAGAATCAGGAATCATAAAAAACCGATCGATCTTCTTCAAATAATAATAATAATA
>JAQIWU010000501.1:0-25479 GCA_034696445.1 Isotomiella minor
ATTCTTTATTTATGCCTCGCGACCTGACTTGACTGTCTCTTTTCTCTTCAGTCAGAGAGAGACAGAGGGACGTAGGAAGTAGGATGGAGGAACATTCCTCAGGGACGGCCACAAATAGATACTTTCTCTTTTGGATATTATTGCTCTGCGTATCTCATCTCTTAAAAGCTAAAGGACTTTGTACGATTTACTTGATTCTCTCTATTCGATTGAGAACCCTTTTTGTTTTTCACAATATAATTTGTGTCTTTGTCCCATGCGTGGGCACAGCCTCTATACTTTGCCTTTCTTCTTGGAGAAAGGACTGCTTTCAACCGACTACTCTGATGGTCTGCATGGATTTGTAATGTCGAATGTTGAGAGTCCGTGATGACGATGATAGAGCAGATTCATTTCCTGCTTTTCGGTCGAGTGAGCAGAATTTCCATCAGAGAATAGAAGGAACTCTGCCGTCTTATCACCATTGTCTCTGCATTCAAATGAGTCTCCAACATTTAGGACTGAGTTTAAGTAAAGTAAACTAGGAGGAGTAGACAAACAAAACGTTGGTTGCTCAGTAAGATGACACCAAATACACCAACTCTTCTTGGTGTGGTGAAAGTGATCTTTACTTTCCCCACAGCGAATGAATGTCTAATACAATTTCGCCAGGGTGACACTCAACACTCATAATGGCGAATACAAAATCCTCACCTGTCACCATATTTATTTACCATGGCTGCTTTTATGTGTGCGCCTAGTTAATCTTATCAATTTATTATGAACCATCTTTCATCCCATTTACTTTCCCCGTCTCGACTTAATATTATTGCAAGGGTCCATCTATTTATGGCAAGCCAAGTCAAATCCTATGCCTACTTATCCAGTACCTACGTACGTATGTAGACTTGGGGCACGTGTTGAAAACATCTTTCTTCTTTTTTCTCTGAGGAGAAAGTATGCTTTGAGTTACTTGGATGCGATGTGGTGGAGAAAGGAGAGACTTATCAACTCTGATTTGACTTTAATGCCTTTTCATCTCCTTGCCTGCTTGCTTTCTCTACAGGAATGAGTAGGTAGGTTAGGTTCGGTTGGTAAGCATGGGTGCTATGGCCGTTAGGGAAGACACTTATCTGTTTGGAAATCTAGAAACTCAGCGCGATCTTCCCCTCGCTGCTCGGCTGCACTATTTTAGGTTTGCTTAAAATAGAACAAAGTTCCTGTGAATGTAGTATGTATGAGATGTCCCTCCTCTTGTCTGTAGTAATAATATACGCTACTTAGGTAGTTAGTGTACTCGAGACTACCATTGCGGCTCTTTTGGGTTTTGGAAGAGGAAAGTGGAAGATGTAGAAGCAAATTAGATTTAAATTAAAGCTAAGTTGAAAGGCTTCCTTCTTTCCCTTTACCTCTCTCATCTCGTCTCTTAATTATGTTATATTTATTACGGGCAAAAAGACATCTCCTCATCCTTATCCTCGATTTTCCTTCCTTAGTGTTTTTCTTGGTTTTTGTGGCTCATCTCAAAGGACATAAACACAATTACCTATGTTCCTTTTTGTCTTTGCTTTTGCTCATATCTAAGTAAAGGCGTTTTTGCGTAATACAATCCAATTCCTAGAAAATGATGATGTTATGATGAGGATGATGGTTTCATTTCACTTTCTCCGTGGGTTGGTTTGTTGTCTGGGGAAAATACGGTTTAGAAAAACAATCACCTTAATCTAGCTCCATGGCACCAGAGGAGGATACCAACCCAAACCATGATTGCATTCCCCACCTTTCGGATGGTAGATAACGATAACGATCATTACCGCAGTGACAAACCATATAACATGGCATTTCGTGGTGTAATGTGACGTAACGAACAAGGATTATAAGTATGACCATTGTCGATAATAGCCGTTTTTAACAGCAATAGGAAACTTTCACTGGATTACCTTTGTTACTCTTTTCCTTACGAAGAATCTAGGATGAGATGGAAAATTTTATTTTTGACAATGAATGAAGGGGATCTTCTCTGAGCTATTTGGCAGAAAGAAGAAAGAAGGTGTCGAAAAATATAATTTGATTTTCAGATTGAATAGAATAAAATGAATGGTCAACCCCTGACTGAGAGGTTCTTCTCTCCTGTGGCAACAATGGATTTAATCTAATTCAAAATTCCAGATTGAGCTTGCTTATTCTTTATTCTTTACTCCCATTCATTCTTGGCCTTATGTAGAATTTCCATATATTTTCATTTCATTTCATTCCTTTCTTTTTCACTAGCCTAACCTCCCACTGGCAGAGAAGAAAGGGGGAAATAAAGTGAAAGTTCAAATTTAGAATTTTTCACCTGTATGCACTTTCTCTTCTCTCTCTCTCTGACTATCCGACCATAAGAGGACAGAATTTGAATTTGAAGACGGACGAATGACTATTCCTATATGACCTAGGGTTTGCTTTGAAGTAAATCGTTCTTTCTTTCTGCCTCGCTTTCACTACAGTTTGACTCATTCGAAGTGTGTGCCAACAAGCCAATAATGCAAAGATTTACAGAATGCTCCCAATTCTTCCTACTACAAACCATACAATACAATATTCTATTGTGTCATTGTAAGAATTTCTTTTTAGCCGCTACTGAATCTGAATCTCTGGTTGTAGGATGTACTACTTCTACTATTCTTGTCCTGTGGGATTTGCATCCCATTTTTACTCTTTCTCTTTTCTTTCTCCTTCGGATTTACGACCGAGATTGAGATTTTCAGTTTATGCTTCAGTGACATGAAAGCAAAAGGAGAGCAAGAGTGCCTCCATGAATCATGACTCTCCGTGACGTTTTCTCCAACCAAACGTATGCATTTTTAATCGATGTGTTATGGGTTATCAGAAGCATAAAGCGAGTTTTGATATACACATCGCACATTTCATATCGAGTTATCGTGGTTGGCCCTTTGGTGTCAGTCAGAAAGAATTAGATTCCTCCTTCCCTTCAATTTTCTCATCTCATTCCACTTCACTTTCATTTGATTCTCAATTTTGAGAAAAATGTGTGTTCTGTTAGATATGTGACTTGTAGCTTTACCCTTTTTGGTAGATATAGGCACGCTGAAGGAAGTAGTCTAATGTACGAACCTATCTATTGTAACGTGATGGGATGTGATGCCATTAACAGATTAGGAGAAAGGCAGGCCCTTTGTTTCTAATGAGGTTATCCACTTTATCATCACACATTAGAAGGAGAAAGTGTGCTAATTTTAGACGCAGTAAACATTAAATGTAACGTTCACGTTAGCGTAATCTGTAATGGTCGGCTTAACCGTAATGATTAAGACAGTGTGTAAATGTAAACTCTTCTCCCTCAGGAAGGATAGTCGTCGATGGTTCGATGATAGAGTGATACGTAAGAAGCTTACGGGTGGAAAACAATATGTTTCTAAACAATATTTAACACAGATTTATAGCCTCTAAGCTGGCAGAAGTAAGTTGATATATCTTTTCGGTAAAAGTAGCACATGTCCAGTGTCTCACAAAGAGAAATGATGGTAAAGAGGATTTTACACTTTCACTTTCCCACAAATCTGACTCATCTCCTTCGTTTTTGTGTTTGAGCTTAAGATTGAACTTGTAATTTATCTTTTCCAGGTCTCCACAGACTGCAAGGATTTTTCCAAGAGATGTCTGTCACAAATGAATCCATCCATATCCAAGTAGTTCGCTACGTCTCGTCTGCAGACCAGATTTTAAGGATTCTTACACAAATTGAACAATCAAACCCGTAAGTAATGAATTTATTTTCATTTACAAGTTTTCCTTTTGTATGTATTCACTTACTTTCACAAGATGCCACCTGTTTGGTAGTTTATTTTATGTGTTGAAGATAGACCCTAAAGTTTTTAGTGTGTGATGTAAAATAAACGGAGAAAGTAGAGAGGAGGAAGGAATGGCACATATTTTCTACTCTCCTCGTCTTAGGCAAGGCGTATAACGTGTAATAAAGTGACTCTGCTTTATGAAAGCGGTGACATTTTAATGGAGTTTAAAGCAGCTTTCTTTGTGATTTATGAATATTTGCGAGTTCCATTCTTGCTTCTGAATTACATTAAATCTTACTCTAATCTGACATTCCTTCCTTACTTCTCTCCTTCCTTCCAATTCCTCGAGAGTAAACTAACCTAAGCTGTATGTATACTTTGTTCATTGAGTTGGATTTTTATTCATTATGTAGATTAGGTTGTGAATGATCCATCCATCCATCCTTTCTTTTTGAAAGAGAAAAGATGAGGGCTTGTTAGTGGAATAACTACATTTTGGCAGAGGAAATTTTGAAATGCGAATGGCTGTCCTCTCCCTCTCTCTGGGGCAAAAACCTCATTGTCTTTCGCCTTGTCTGCGTGGAAGGAAGGAAAGGAGGATGGATAAACTGAACTGTTTGGATGATGGGATGGGTTGAGATGAAAAGTGAAAGTGGTGGTGAAAGTGGCCCTTTGCCCTGGGGTCCTGTTTCGTCAGACATCGAAATACACTCAAACAACTCAACTGTAAAGGGCCCACTGTGGTTCTATCTTACAATTCTTAACTTCAACCACGGAAGCATGATATGATAATCCCCGAACATTGGAGTAAGTACTTAAGTGTACTACTTACCCTCACCAACCACCACTACTCACAATCAACAGAGTGGTGGGTCGACCACTGCGGCAAAAGTTGGAGAGGAATGCAGAGAAAGTAGCGCTAGGGAAAGTAGATATCATCACCTCAATAATAATAATAATAATTGGAACAGATTTGTCCCGAAGGGTTGAAAGTCTCCAGTCTAACTTGGAGAAAGTGGCGAGGCAAGCTAGAACTATTACTTGTAGAAACGTTGAAAATATGTAGCACCTTCCGTGTATAATCCATGGTATTTAGATTGGTGGGCAGGGCTCATCACACCGATAATTATTTAAAGCCTTTATGTTGATACCCTTGCGGTGGTCTTGATCGTACTTAGATACTAATAGTCATCACTCGTAATTGCCATTCGTCGGTAGGATTCCGTAGGGTAAATGAAGCAGGCTTTTGAGTCACATCTGTCTCTCTAATCATCAGCTCTGTCCCCAACAAATCCATATTAATTGCTCCATTCCACATCCAAGATAATTAGACTTTAGGAAAGTCGACATAGCAGAATGGGGAAACTATTTACTAAAGTAGAAACTCAACTTGTAGAGGTAATTATTGACTATAAATGTGGTAATGTGATCTGTATTTATTGGTCCCATCGTCATCATCAAATCAAACTTATGTACCCAACTTGTGTTGGACGAAAGAGTAGACGTAGAGAAAGTGTGGTGAAAGCAGTGAAAGTGATGATTGAATTAGAGGGAGCAGAACGAGTTAATTAATGGCTCAGTTCGATGGATTCGAATCATCTTGTTTCGTTCTCTCAAACTTTACTTTCTCCAACTTCACACACCCACACACACACACACACACGACCAGGAGGAGGAAAGAGAAAGTGAAATTACCAAGAGTTGCTTGGGCCATCAAATAGTCGTCATTAACCAAGTTTTAAACTTGATTAGGCTCCTTTCTTCGTCGCCTATATATCCTACTTTCTGTTTATGTGACCAGAGTATTCAAGCAAGCATCCTCTTTATGTCTGTCTTCCTTTGTAGGTTTGGAAGCAAACACGTAGTGCTAGACTGCCCCGCCTCGATGGCTCAAGAAGCAATTATTAACCACGTCCAAGGTGTCCAGATGGGGAGGAGGACGTATCACTACCTGATTTCAGGACTTGTAAGGAAAAGTGAAAGTTTGAAGAATTTCAAGTAATTACAATCTTTTTAATTTTCACTCTAAAGGCAATGGATGAGCCATGGGAAGCATCAATTGCGGAGTACGGAGCACTGAATGTGACTGGTAAGTTCAAGAATTTTTTACTTTCCCTGTCAACTTTCACTTTGACGTTTCGTTTCACAGGGTTTCGCATCGTGGACCCTGGGAGCCGAGTTGTTCGTGACTTTTTATCCAAATGGAGCTCACTCGACAGCACCAACTTTCCAGGAGCTGGAAAACCGTCCATCTCGGTAGGCTTTGGTTTAAAATGGCATTATTAATTCAAGCAGCATCCAAATGCATGCATGCAGAACATATATTTTGGGTTAGGTGAGTGGCAAGCGAATATAGGAAGGACGTAGGAGGAATTAGTCTGTAATCCCCAGTGATTAACTATGATTTCCGCATGGCGTAGCAGATGAAATGAGTAGTGAGTGCGTGTAGGAGTAGGAGTTAGTTTATACTGGTGAAATAATACCATTTGTTCTCCATCTCTTTGAGACCTTTATTGTTTGCATACATATCTACTTACTGGTTAAAACCATAACCTATTCTGTGTGCTTTCTCCCTCCTCGTCCCAACGGAGAAATCAAATGATCACACTCAAACGACTGGGCTGAGATTTCTGATTTCCAGGGAAACGCATAGCCAATGCTTATACAAAATGAGACCTTTACTTTCCCTCTTGCCTCTAAGAAAGATGACAAGCGTAGGGAGAAAGTCACAATTTGAAATGGTGTCAACTTTCCCTAATTTTTCTGCAACCTTTCTTTTTTGTCTGTAGGCTGATGCTGCGTTGATGTTTGACAGCATATCCGTACTGCATGAGGCATTTGTAAAACTTCTGAAGAACGCAAAGCAGCCTCTGCTCTCCCCACCATCAAACAGCAACGGTGGAGTCGGCGGATTTGGATCTTCCATGTCTTCTTCTTCAAGACTGGCCAACACGACGAGGGAAGTTCACTGCGCCACGGGCAGAGACTTTACGGATGCTCCTGTTACTTTTGAGTTGGGAGAGAGAATTGCAACATTTATCAGAAGGGTACGTTCGTTGTGCACACTTTCTCCATTTCTATGATGATGATACTTTCACTTTAGTACTTTGACTTCAGTGTAGAGAATGTGGCAGTGTATCATACCCTAGAAGAACGGCATGCCCAAAAAATGGCTGCCAGCTATCTAAGTTAGGTATTAAACTGCGGCTAACACACTAAAAAAGTGAAAGTCACTTACAGAAAGGTAAAGGTCCTTGTGGCCTTTCTCTCTCTCAAAAATCACTTAAAGTTGGTGTCGAAAAAGTTTAAAAATAAATTTAGTCCAGAATTCTATGTCACACCAGGAAGTGGTCGGCTCTGCTGATGTGTAAGTGTGTGTGAGTAAGTAATAACAAGCTAAGTTTTTGAACTACTTTCTCCACAATGAAGCTCTGGTCTTTTTGTTGTCGTGTCTCTTTTTCCTCTCCCTTCCCCGAGGTAGGAGAGGAGAGGTTAAAGGTGAACCAAGCTTACATAACAGGGATGTTTTTTGGCGGAGAAAGTGTGTAACATTTTGGTAGTTTCATATAACTCAAGTTACGTGAATACGAACCTATCAAATTTCCACATGGTGAAAGTCCATAGTCAACTCTACTCATTAGAACACAATAGAAGGGCCTGACTTTCACTACAGATATAATTATTTTCTACGCAACACGACACCATGCAAGCATTGCTCAATTATTGTACAGGCAACTGTTACCACAACAACTCAAAAAATGAGACCCAATGCCTTTCCTCTGTACTTTGCGATCACCAAGGCGAAGTTGAATGTAATATGTTGTGTTCCCATAGGTGAAGATGGAGGGGTTGACTGGGAATATCCATTTCTCTGACAAGGGTCGGCGTCACAACTTCACAATTGATGTGATGGAGATGTCTATCCACAGCACTAAAGTCAAGGTATGTACGAAAACACAAGAAGAGACCACTCTTCTTCTAATTTTCTTCTTTTCTGTCTCCAAACTAAATGGCGTGACAAATGAGGGATTATTAACAGTAACAGAGCCACCGTAACGTGCACCCGGTGCTTTCTCTCCCTTCGGCCAAAGCTATGAAAGGGCGAGAAGATTGCCGTCATTAGTTTCCCTCCTCTGACTCAGTCTCCCATTTGCCCACAAATGGAAGGGACATTAGTATCCAGTACTCAATGTGTCCTTCTATAAAAATGACCCTTTGTTCTTTCTCCCCAGATTGCCGAATGGAGTGACCATGGAGGCTTCCAAAAAATTCCACCCAAATACATGCGTCCACCCGCCTTCCCTACCGTGTGGAGAAACCAAACTTTCATCGTTACCTCAATCATTGTAAGACCGTATATATACACTTTCACCACTCACTCTGTGTTTTGCCACAGTTTAGCTTCAGGCTTTTTAATTAATTATTCTTTTATCTCATCTTTGTGTTTGTAAGGGAGCCGGTGTGGATGCATAAGCTTTACTTTACTTTACTTTCAGTCTGGATTTTCCGCACACTTTCACTCCATTCATCATCATCATCATGAATGAATCATGATGAAAGAGGTGTTTGTGTATAAACATGGAGAAAATTAGACGAATAGGGAGATCATAATGGCGTGGGTTCGCCTTTCTTCACTGGAATTTGGATTTGCATAAGCATTTAGTATGTCAGTCAAGCAAGACAAATTCTCTCTAGCTATACTTTCACCAACATAATATCACATAATCATCATCACAATGGAGTAGACTGTCTGGAATTTATTGTATCAGCGGCATAACGTTCCGTACAACAGCAAAAATAATTAGATTAATCTCTGCAAGCCTTTTGCTTTTGCCTTGCGTATATCTTTTGTTTGTAGAGAAAATGAATAATGTTCCAAAATCCAAATAATAAAAGAGACTGAATGTGTGTGCAGTGCAGTGTCTACATATGCATGCAAATTAATATTATGTGAAATGAAATGGAAGATGGATGAGGGAAAGTTTATTTTTAATTAAGTTCTCCCTCCAGGTATTATCATTTATAAGAAAAGGGATCCCATACTTTCTCCTGTATGCTTAACCTAAATATTTTATTGTTTTAAGCTAACCTCATTCTTCATTTAAATATCAAATAAATTGCAACCCTTCTGTTCTGTAGGAGGCACCGTACCTGATGGAGAAGAAAGCTCCCTCGGGAGTAACGCTCATGAAGAATGACCGATATGAGGGCTTCTGCAAAGATTTGGCGGACAAGTTGGCTGAGAAGCTGGGCTTTGAATGTAAATTCTATAAAAGTTTCTAAAAGTGCATTTCTCAATTAATTCATTTTGCCCCAGATGAACTTAAAGTGGTTAAAGATAAGCAGTACGGAAAGGAAGACCCCGTGACGGGTCAATGGGACGGGATGGTTGGAGAATTGATGCGTCGTGTATGTAAAAAATAACGGTACATTTTTCAAAACATAATTTTGTGTGTGTCCTTTTATCCAACAGGAAGCAGACGTCGCCATTGCCCCTCTGACCATAACAGCGGATCGGGAGCGCGTGATTGACTTTTCCAAGCCCTTCATGTCCTTGGGTATCTCCATCATGGTCTTCAAGCGTCCGAATGACGGGCCGAGCGTCTTCGCTTTCATGTTCCCCTTCTCCTTTGAAGTGTGGCTCTGCGTGGCTTTCGCCTACATCGGGGTCAGCATCGTCCTCTACCTTGTATCCCGGTTCAACCCTAACGAAGCCAAGGTGGCCACAGATGGGCCCCCGACCTCCTCCATCTCCAAAGACCCCATGTGGTTCTCCTTCGCAGCCCTCCTTCAGCAAGGGGCCGACACTGCGCCTAGGTCCACCGCGGGACGACTTGTAGGAGCGGTTTGGTGGTTCTTCACCCTAATCCTCATCTCCTCCTACACGGCCAACTTTGCTGCAGTGAGGACCAACATAAGGATGGTGACCCCAATCCAGTCTGCAGAGGATTTGGCGAAACAGACGGATGTGGAGTATGGAACCATGTTGAATGGGGCCACGAAAAAGTTTTTTGAGGTGAGTCAAAAGACACGAAAGAAATTGGTGTTAATGTCTTCAATTTTTGGTGTAGTCTTCGCACGTGCAGTTGTACGAAAGGATGTGGGAGTTCATGTCATCCAAGCCTCAAGTCTTCGTGACAAGCTATGACGAAGGGGTCAAAAGAGTGAGGCAGAGTACAGGTACGTCTCGTCATTGGGGCAAGTTGAGAAATAGCTTGACCATATATTCACTACAAAATTAGGGAAGTACGCCCTCCTCATCGAGTCCCCTGCTAATGACTACATAAGCGGAAGACACCCTTGTGATACGCTCAAAGTCGGGAGGAACCTGGACGCGAAAGGGTTTGGGATCGGGACCCCGATCGGTTCGCCCCTAAAACACCAAATCAATCTGGCCATCCTATCCTTCAAAGAGTCTGGGACGTTGATGCAACTTGAACAAAGGTAATAAATATTAAACAAAAAGAGGTTTTCTGAAATGAAACCTTTCCAGGTGGTGGGAGAACACGTGTCCCCAGCAAACAAAGGAGGAGAGTGGGGGCGAGGACGAGCTTAACCTGAAAAATTTGGCTGGGATATTTTACATCCTCATCGCGGGCCTCGTCATCGCCATGCTCATCGCCATCGTTGAGTTCTGCTGGAATACGCGGAGGGAGGCTAAGAAACGCCAGGTACGCGGAACGATTAAGGCACACGATGTAGACTTCTTGCTAAACTTTTCCATTTTTTAATAAAGATCACGCTAAAAGAAGCCATGAAGGTCAAGACGCAACAACTGTCCATTTCGGGTAAGGAGGACTGTTGCACCCAAACCACAACTGCTAGTGACAATGGTCTCCAATTCCAAGGGTCAGGAGGAGGGTTCACTGGTAGTAGCTGTACTCTACCACGGGGTAGGATGAGATATGCCACGACATATTCCTCTGGTACAAATCCTCCTGTGCCGAACCTGTGACAGTATTAAAGTAAAGTAGACAACAATGATGTCCATTTCTCTGCTCTCTTTTCTACGTGTCGTGTGTCAAGACAAGTGCCTTAATTCAATCAGAAAAATCATGATTCTCATCTACTTACATAAAGCGTGCTTAAAAGTTTCATCATAAAAATAGAACCATTGATTCTCACAATTTCTGTTAATCCGGTGCGTTCCCTAATTCAGGGTCAGGTTATAATCTGAAACTATTTTGATTTCACATATCATAGGCGTACAATAAGCGTACTAGAATTCGACCGTAGTATAAAAAAAATTAGAAATGATTTTTGACGCGACTAAAGTATCGTTTTTATTAATAATTGTTGACTATTCTACTTACAGACCTACGGTACGGTTATTAATTGTTGTTGGTTGATGTTGAATTCTTATAGTCCATGGGTGATTTTATAATTAAGATGTATGTAGTCTAGCATAAATAAGTAATTATCTCTCTTACATAGCCTAAATAAAATGAGCTAAAAGTAAGTACGATACGTAATACGGGACGAGATGACAGATATAAAGAGTAAGACTCGTAATCAAAATATGAAATTGAAATACGTATTCATTCCAATCTACAGTACATTTGAATTGAATGTCATATATTACTTAAAATCGAATTGAAGGAAAAATAAATACGTTATTATAATAGTTATTCAATCCACGATTTGCACACACAAAACTACTTCTAAAACGGCAATTCGTTATTCACCAAAAAATCTGAAATTTTTACGAGTTTGCACATTTTTTGCGATTACAGTTATTAGGATACGAGCCATTTTTGTACCTCTTCTACTTTCCACCAAAGACGCATTTACAAACAATTTACAATCGCCATCCAGCGGCATATGATATTGATAAGAGCGTTTCTGAAAATTAGCTTGTGCACAATTATTAGGTTAAGCAAAAACTACATTTGTGCGTAGCAAGTCGACACTAACCCCTCGCGACATAATGTAAGTATAAATATTTATCACAATATAGTAGCACAATTAATGGAATATGCAATAATAGTAACAACCCATTAAACACACCGATTTTGCGTTCATCAAAGTAAAGTAAGTTTTTTTAGATTTAGGCAAGTTATAAGTATACAGCAGTGCTTCTTTCTGATCAATCTTGTAACAAGGAGGGTAAGAAGATACATAATATACAGACAGAGTGTGTGGAACATGCTCAAGAACAGGTAAATTTTCAAAGTGCACTAAATTTTGTGTTCGACGTGCAGGCGCGCTCCATCAGAAATATAAGCTTGAGGGTTGTTGGGTTGAAGCGTGCGGCCAGTTTTTTGAGTTCCAATTTAAAGTAAAGTTATAATTGCTTTGCTTTAAGAAGACGGCGGATGTTAACTACGTAGAAAAGAATAGAATCATTCATGTTAGTAATTTGTTAGTTGACCCGGATAAAAGCAGTAGACAGAAGCGTTAAAGATCTTGCGGTATTTGAAAGAAATTTTGTCAATGGCTCACAATTCGTCTCTGAGAAGAGTATAACGGTTTGAGGAAGGAGCCAATTTCTTGAAAGTTGACTCTGGAGGTGTCGTTGGGACTTTTGGTGCTGCGATGTCGTTGTTATTATCGGTGGGATCTGGCCCGTAGTGAAATTCTCTGTGAAGTTTACCAGAATGAAGGTCAGCGATGAATGACTTCAATTTTCCAGGCTCGTCCATTTGGCTAGCGTCAGGGAAGAGGTACATGTGTCGAAAGCTGTGAGGAGAATTGGACAAACAAATTAGTTGAATTGCTATGAATTCCTTGTACTGATTGAAGTTGTACCTATCAATTGCAATGAGTGGTAAGTCTTTTTCTGCTTTCCCCAAGTGGTGAAGTGGATGAGCGAATTTCTTTCCGTCGGCAGTCAAAAATGTAATTGAATCTACAAAATATTCGCGTCAATTATTATAAATACTTCGTCTTCTTACGATTCTTTCTTACGTTTTTCATCCATCAGTTGTTCATGAATTACTTGATTGTATCTTCGAATGCTGTCTTTATCATCGGGATTATGAAAGAGGATGAGAAATGGTAGGCCTTCCTCCGTCAATTCTTCTGCATTTTCAAATGTGATTTCCCTGACAAGAGGCGTACATTTGCCTTGAATCCACGCCAACATCTCATCAAAACTCTCTGTGTTGCCTTTGTAAGTTTCGTCCAACTCAACCGACATTGAGCGATCTGGTCTAAAAGCGATGATGTCAACGTTCGGCGGGTGCATCGTCCTTGAGGCCTCACTACATCAAAAATGTCATGAAAAAATTAGATAAAGACGTAAGTTGTGAATGAATTGAAAATAGCTTACCCAAATCCAACATAAAATGAGCAATCGTCTTTTAAGTTCATTGCAACTCTTCGATAAGTGTCATAAGTCTTGCTGGTATTGGCAGTCATGTATCCAATGAACACTCGCTTTGACTCCTGGACAAATTTGAGGTATGTAAACCAAACTAAAACGCTTTAAACCCCTTATACTCGAAGATGCTTACCTCAATCTGCATAACTTCACGTAGATGTGGGAACTCATGAATCGGATTTTCCAACTGCTTCGTGATGTACTCCAAAAACGCCTCCGGTGAGCGTTGTCCTCTGAAAACAGGCAATAACAGAAAATTACAATGACAATATAGTTGTGTTTTTTATATATAACCAAACATACCTGTACTCTTTCTTGACTGGAACACCATTTCGTAAAAGCTTTAGGGTGGGGTATTTGGTGATTTTGTACCTCGAAGAAATGGAACCTTAACAGAGGAACATAAACGTAGTTTCGTCCATGATGGATTTGATTTGGTTATTGTTGCTTACTATGTCGCTCGCTGTCCACCCTGCCCAAGATAACCTTCGTCTTGTCAGGAAATGCGCCGCTAATTTTGTCCGCAGCCTCATCAAATACAGGAGCTAATAAATTGCTAAAACGACACCAGTCGGCGTAGAAATTGATAAAGACTAGTTCCGTATTAGCTGTAATCAAATGATACAAAAGTGTTACTAGTTATGTCATAAACCCAAAGGCTCAAAAGAACAAACCTATAGTTGAATCAAAGTTGGAGTCGTCAAACTCCACTGCTCCACTGTCCGTTGGATTGTTACAGGAAATTACGACGAGGTAGAAAACTATAAGGCCGACGTTTCTTAACAATCTTTGGCTAGATCCACTCCCCACGAATGTTAAAGCAACCCCCATGTTCGCTCGCTGTTTCGTCAATTGGTAAAAATAAAGACTTCAGAGGAGGAGACTGCTTTCGACTTTTGAAGGACCTACAAACAAACAGACATAAAAAGGAAAACGTGTAATAAACCTTGAACAATTGGTTGAGTAATTAATTAATGAATGTGATGACATTGAAGCTCTGGATTTTAGAATAATACCAATACGTAACATCTAAGTCTTTCCGACGCCAATCAAACGTCCCCACACTATGATAAGATAACTGAACTTACGTGGCAGATAAGCACGAGGAATATCTTGCAGAAATTTAGTCCCTCATCTTCATCTTCCTGTCCCTGAGAGGAAAAATGAAAATGAATGCCAATTAGTTGACCATATCGAAACAACAAACAACCATCATACACTCGTCAGTCAGTCTAATTCTTACCTCAAGTTGATTTAATCGACTTCAGTTTTATTTATGAATTCGAAAATATTTAATTTTTGATTTAATTTTGTGGCACCGGAAACAGATTTTTTTTCTCGATGATGACGACGACGACGGCAAAATATTTTTTTTTCCGGATCGGGTAAAATACAGAATTTGATTCCTGCGGGGACACGTTGTCAACTTCTGACTCGTTCTCAACAAATCTCTTTTCAACCGAAAAGTGTGCAGCTGGTAAAAAACTTGAGAGGATCTCTTTGTTCCCCACACATGAATTACAAAACTGAGTTATCAAATCAACATCAGTTGTTATAAATTAAATGAACTTGAAATACCATTTTAGGTCATGAATATTTTTATTTTTTGCTACCCTCCTTTTTTCGTCTAATACAAAACACCAAAGCTTGGTACATGCTTACTATAGAATGTCATGTCTCAATAATGGAATGTTTTTTGTACAGTCTACCAACCACGCCAAAGCTCGTAGTATAATTAATTATATAATTATATAATGTCTATGTATGGCAAGATAAAGATCTACAGGGGACTAGAAAGAGGAGTACAAAACTGTACTACGACGGATGAGTCTATCTATCTATCTATCTACCTATCAGTGATTGATGATTCTGATTCCGTTTCAAATCTCGATTCTTCAATAATTGTTGCAATTAATTAGTCATTGCAGTGGAGCTCGTCCCGATATCCATCACTTTTGGTGCCGCGGTCAATCATTTCAAGCATTGCCTTTGCTTCAGGGTCCTTGTCCAGAATGCTCTTCTCGTCTCTCAGATTCTATAAGAAGGGAGGAATTATATTTCTTAATAGTTATGCGTGGAGGGTTCGTAACGTACCTCGTCCTTTGTGGGTTCCGGTCCAACGCCCCAGACTTCCATATGATGAATTGTGAATTCCTCGGACGAGGCCATTTGAGGACAAGCGTAAGTGGTGCAGGAAGGGGAGCTTTTGCCCTTGCCGAATTCAGCATCGAGCCAGATGCCAAAATACTCGAGTTTTCCTCCGAACCCCTTTGACAAGTCCATGATTAATTAAGATATTAGATGTAGGAGCTCAAAAGTAGTTACCATTCCATTCGGAAGAGTTTGTTGCTGCACATTGAAGTACTGATAGTTGTCGTTGTAACCCGTGGTCGGATAAATAACAAGCTTCGGATGCAAGTGGAAGAAGAAGGAGTGCTTCTGGCCATAAAACTTGGGTCCGAAAGCCCAACTGTCGGTATTAAAAGAACCGAAAATGCGTCCGAGATTGTCCTTAACAATGACTATCGTCGACCCCTTTCCCACAATCTGGCCCACCATCTTGGCAAAACTCTCCCCATGCGCTGCAGTGGAAAACAGGAAGCGCCACATGGTCCTATAGAAAACAAAAGCAATTCATGCTTACTAAAAGTCTTTTTACTTGTTACCTCAGTTCACTAGGAAGATGCGAGTTCAGGAAAAGTACCCTTGCCGGATCCAGGACAGAATAGTTTTCTGGGACAAATGCAGGATGGACTTTTAGACAAGAGGGGAAGAGACGGACAAAGTACGAGTCCACGTCCAGTCCAAAACAAGTCGATATCACAGAAGTGTGTAGCTGCTGTAAAAGAGCTGAACTTATAAAACACTTCTCCAATTCATCTCGAGAACTATCATCCTACACAAAAAGCCAAAAATACAGACAGACAATTATCAATCAGTCATCTTACAGACAAACAATGAAGGACTTACTTTACTAAAACTGGATTGACGGATAATCTCTTTGTTTGATACTCCGGAATAGAGGAGGTCCATAAGAAGGAATTCGGCAAAGTCACGGATGGAGTCTGACGTGGATGTCGAGGGGGGAACAATCCCTGCCTCCTTCCAGCTTTTAAAGGAGGGATGGGACTGTACACACTTTAGGTACGAGTCGATTATCCCTTGCGTGTACTGAATTAAGTCCTGGTGAGAGATATAGTCCTTGGACTTTGTGGAAGGAGGTTGTGCCACGACCCAGACGATGTCCACCTTCTCATCCAACGACCCCTTGAGTAGATTGCCTACAAAGTTGAGGTAGTTGTGAAGTGGAATGAGGGACTCTTGCTTGGGCCATTGGACAGCCAACCTCTCCGTCACCTAAGAAGAAGAGAGGTGTCTTAAGTTTATAAATGTCTTATAATCGTCACCCTAACCCTAAGGGCCAGCCAGTCATCCAGATAGTCCTCGCAGTATCGTCGAAAGTCGTCACAATTTCCGCAGAGTGACTTTTCCCCTTTCGGGGCCACAACAGCAACCTACAAAAATGTTAAATGTCAAGGTGTCTCAACTGATATCGAGATAAGGTCTTGCCTGAGTTTTGAACGAGTTGAAGAGCTTCTTCAAATGTGACGTTTCCTCCGCTGACAAGTTGCCAAACTGGCCCTGGTCCTGCTTAGTACTCTGTGCACCCATTATGACGATGTCAGTCTCACCAGTCTCCTCTTCGTCGTCTTCTTCTTCCCGAATCCTTGAAAGGCTGTAGAGGAAAGATAACATCTTATCAATTCTGAATTATAAATTATCTATTTTTGACGAGTCTCTTTCAAATCAAGGACAACAAAAACTTTAGTTCGAAAATAGAGCATTAATCGTCTTAAATTACATAACTCACCTTAAAGATTATCTAACCAGATGTCATTTACAGATTTATTTGTACACCGGATCAATCGAGGCCACAAAATTGTATCAGATAATCTCTTAATTTAACGGTGGACGACTCAATTAAAAAAATAAAAGATGTAAGACTTTGTTTTCAACAACAAATCAAAACTGAAGTGACGTCAAACACAAAGACTCGAATGCGAATGCATATGTGCAGTGCAAACATAAAACAGATGATTTTGATTATCACATATTTTCCAATTTATTTCGTCACATAAAGGTCAACTGTAAAAAGGTTTAGAAAAACTTTACATTCGGACAAAGGCCTTCGTCAACGGACCCCGGATTACCAGAAATTGTCAAAGACTTTAGTCTAGGAAGGCTTTTGATGTATCCCATGAAACTTTGGGACGATACTGGAATGCGGTTGTTCCTCAAGTCCAAGGTTATACAGCACAAGAAGGAAGGAATGGAGGAAATGTTCTTTAAGGAGTTGTCAGCACAGTTTACGACTTCTGCAAGGCAGATTCGCTCAGGGTAGTAGAGAGAGGAGAGGCCTAGGCCGCTCAGGTCGACTTCTTTCTCGGTCCCGGTCCTGCCCACGAGCTGAAGTTCGATTGTGAATTTTGATTCTGTAATTAATTATCAGTCGTACAAGGACCTCCTACACACTCTATACTTTGTCATCATTTGTACTTACGAAGATCAATGTAGTAATTGGTTCTGTTCGGGTCAATCTTCTTCAACTGCTTCACGCAGGCTCCAATCTCGGCTTGGAATTCCACAAAGTTGATCATCCGCATTAGGGTTAGCGCAGTGAAGAAGGGCCCTTCAAACATGGAATGGCGTTTTTAGTCATTCTAGTCTTCAAAGTCTTTCTTACATTTAACATCCGGCTCCAATTCACCAATTTCCCTCACCCACACAAGCTCTTGGCGAAGAATGGCTTCGAAGGCACGGTCTTTAGGCTGAACGAAATAAAATTCAATGACCATTGTCACAGTATTCAGTATTGTCATGCCTTCTACCTTTGTCTCCTCATCGAAATAACTGTCAAATCGAACATGACCCTCTCCAACCCCCAGGGGCAACGATTCCTGGTCAAACCAATCCCTTACATACTGGCCGGAAATGGCGACGTCGACGTCTCCAGAAGAAATTTCCATGGTCCACAATTTTGAACGGTGTGTCGACAGAGGATTCCTCCAGTTTGCGTCTTCTACGCCACAACTAACACTAATGTCCGCAAGGTCACGAGGGGTTGGCACAGCAACGTTAAAGCACATGATTAGAACTTGGTCAGTCCGTTTTATAAGCACCAGTTTGGGGAACTCTATAAATGATAAGATCAAACGTCAAATCGAAGCCTGCTTTTGTTAATAACTCCATTGTTTTCCTTGCCTGGTTTCAACTGATGATATTTCAGCAACCACAAATGATACAACCAAGCCGACTGGTCGTCAGGGTCAGTGAAAAGGGCGTTTCTTATTAACTCCAACTCCCCCTTCAAATAGTCAATTCTGATCTGCGGCAATACTTTGGAGCGAAGATGCCAGGAGGAGAAATTTGAAAAGTTGGTCACAATTTTCCTCGTCGTGTACTCCAACTCCTTTTCCAGGGTTTCAGACTCGGAGTTGTCCACAAGGAATTGGCGATAGTCCCACGTGTGAACTGTTTAGACGAAGTAAAATGGAGACAATGAAGATGACGAAAGAAAGAACTCATCTTACAATTTCGTTCGTCAAATTCCAAATACTTGGTGCAAAGTCGAAGTTCCTCCTGGACATTTTTGAAGCCATTCTGCTTGACGAGCCAAGTCCGATGGTGCCAAGCGCCGTAGGACTTTGGATTACGTTTGAGAGACCACTCTGTAAAGTCAAGTTCCTTAGACACAACCCCATCAAAAACGTCAACGTTATCCTCCTTCATGTGGGCAAGTACTTCCTTGCGGATGTTCCAGAGGGTGTGGATGTCAGGGTTCTTGAGGAGGACTTGGCCTGTGAGGTCCATCATCTCCGAAGGATTGACTAGGTGGTCCCCAGTTTTCCTCTGAAAGATAGACAAACAATAATGAGGAGGAAGGTGACGAGGTCACTTGTCACATCTACCTTTGAGAAGATGAGGTCCATGACCGTGCGATAAGCTGCCATTTCGACTTGTTTTTCTTTCCGTTGCCGTGCCATCTCCTCCTCCGTCCGTGGGACCCTTCGTCGTCCATGCTGAACATATCAAAGCAAACAAATAATGTATAATGGATGGTTTTACGTGGGCCACTTATCACATACCATGGTCCTTATGCGTGGTGTGAAAGCACTCGGAACAATAATGTCCTATCGTTTGAGAGTTCTTGAACCAACCTATTTTGAACCTTAATCTAATCAGTAGAATCGAGGTACTTTTATTATCTCGACAGAAAATGATGCAGAAAAAGTCGAAGGATCGACAACCAGCTGTTTGTGCTGCTGAGTCATGTCATACTGCTGAATTTATGAGCGAGCAAGCATCGACGCCAAAAGCCGAACAAAGACATTCATCAATCAATATGAAATTAATTGCTAATTGATTGGGAATGGGAAATGAATAAAAACAAAAGTACTTCAATTTCTGGAATCAATATTGCAGTGGCCATGAAAATATTAGCTCATGGATTCCCGACGAAGACACCAGGACGGCCTTACCGGAGACGTCAACAAGTTTCATACGATACACGACATACGACGACCCTTCCTCGGACCTGATTTGGTATTCGCGTGTCGTCATTTATTATTGAAAAAGTTAAACTAACGTCTTCCGTAAAAAAAGGTCATGCAACGTGAAGTGAAGTGACAAACTTTGTCTCAAATCCTAACGTGCCCCGTACATAAAAGGCGGATCCAACAGTAACATAACATAGTACGCCTTGGTGTCTGCCGTCATTACATTATTAGCAGGAAATTAATTAGCCATAAAAATAAATACACTTTGGACTTAGACCGCATAGATTTATCTCTAGATCTTTTATTTAAGTAGGTGAAGGGAAGGAGACGGTCGGGAGTTAATCACCAGTGTGTGTCCATTTTAACTACTTTTTGACAATTTATTGTTACTTAAAGGCACAACAAAAGCCAAGCAATTCATCAAAACTCAAGGCCAAAAACATTGACTGCGATTGGAACAATTCAATCGTTTAAACCATGCACCATTTAACTGCAAAGTACTTTTTGTAACTCAGCTGCTGTACTGAATGTCATCGTAAGATCCGATCCGTAAGTGTCATTGTCAATCATCGGGATTATCATTCTCTAAAATCATGTATATTGTCTGTACTGCTTTCAGGCCTAAAAGTTCCTGTACAATAAGAAGGATCATTTATTGTTCCATCCTCTGAGTGACCGTTCATCTTTCCGCAATGAAACCTGTCATTGACTTTGGAGAGTGTGTGCGGGACTCGGTAAGAAAGAGGATGAGACGATAAGCTGAGAGTGTCAACATGACAACGTCTGCAAGTGCCATTTTTTATTTTTGCAGCCTCGCTTCAGGTCAGAGCTGGAGGACCAGTTGCACAAAATAGACA
The DNA here is from genome assembly GCA_034696445.1 of Isotomiella minor. Taxonomy (NCBI): domain Eukaryota; kingdom Metazoa; phylum Arthropoda; class Collembola; order Entomobryomorpha; family Isotomidae; genus Isotomiella; species Isotomiella minor. Next base: position 20,513 of record JAQIWU010000501.1, read on the forward strand.
ACCTTGACGGCAAGCTGGAAAAGCTGTTGAAGGCTTCCAGCCACATGATTGATGCTGGGAAGGCCTACGTCAACTCCCAACAGTTAGTTGACCAGCTAACAAAACCAATAATGTCAATCATAATTGTTGTTTCTATGCAGTGTCTTCATCAATGCCGTGTCCGACGTCGCCCTCCACTACCGTCAAGACGCGTCCATCTACTCGTCTTTCAACAAGTGCTGCACTGGACTCATCGAGCTGGCCAAGTTTCACTCGACGCTTTTGGACCAAGTAACAAGAGCCATTTGTCGAAACATGGCCGATTTTTTGAAAAAGTTAGACAACCCTTCTTCTTCTTCTTCATCTCCTTTCAACGTCAGGAACCACACTTATCAATATGATAAAGATAAACGGCGTTCACGCTCACTGTCATCCGCATATTCATTCAATAAGGCTGGCATGGGCTTTGACAAAGTCAAGACAAAGTACAAACAAATCAAATCACCTTAAAGCTCTCTGTTTACACGTTGTCAACTTTTGATTAACACCACCCACTTGTACCTTGTCCAAATAACAAGATCCAATAATTTATGTCACGCCTTAGAATTTTAACTAACAATGATGTTTAGAGGCTGCTTCAACTTTCTAGCCAAATCTATATGAATATGAATACTTCACTCTATTTCATTTTTTTGTACCCAAGTCTAATTGCCACTTCTACTTCTTTCAGGGAAGTCAGGTCATGTAAGGAGATGAAGAGCTACCTGGAAAAGTTACAACAAGACTTTGATGGTGCCTTACAAAGGAATTCTGCAGTTCCGAAAGGGAAGAATGTTGAATCTGAAGAGGCATTGAATGCTGTTTCGCACGCGAGGATTAACTATCGTTCTGCTGCCGTGGATACGGTTTACACAATTTCGTTGCTACAGCAAAAGAAGAGGTTCGAAGTACTTGACGATGTGAGCCTCTTGATCTTTGAATTAATTTTAGTTCTTCCATGTCATAAACAGTATTTTTTTGTAGATTTTGTCTGTGATGCAAGCCTACAAAACTTACTTTCATCAGGGGTACGATTTCTTCAAAGATGCTGATCCCTTCATGAAGAATCTCAGTTCCGAGGTACTTAAATTTAACAACGATTTTTTGAAATTACATATTTTTTTATTTGCTTAGCTGTCGAGCATGCGATCAACCCTTGGAAGGGACGCCGAGAGTCTTCTTGCCAATCGTGAAAGTCTCATACAATCCACTCCCGACTACGTATCCTCACAAATGCCCGGTTGCAGGTCTGGGGTATTGATGCAAGGTTACCTTTTCAAAAGAGGCTCTGGCAAAACATTTAAATCATGGAAGCGACGATGGTAATTGCATCTACTTGGAGGAAAATACCGGAATACATTATTAATTTAGGACATTTATTTAGGTTCGAACTGCTGGAGCGTGGGCAACTCGTGTATAGGAAGAAAATCGACGAATTGCCAACAGTGATGGAGGAAGATTTGCGAATTTGTCTTGTTCGCCCAATGGCTGAATGCGATCGAAGGTTCCTCTTCGAACTTATTTCCCCAAGTAAGACTCACATTTTACAAGCCGACCGTGAGGAAGTGGCAAACGCGTGGGTGTCGGCACTTCAAGTTGCAATTAGCAGTGCAATACAGAAAGGGAACGACACAATGCGCTCTGCTGCCGCAGCAGCAGCGGCAGGGGGCAATCATAATGTGGCCAAGGGTAAGCGTCAGGTGTCATCTGCAGAAAAGTCGAGGTACGCATTTTGACTAAATGACTGAAATGAAATCGTAATCTTGGTCTTTTCTAACAGAATACTGCAGAAGATTTTGGGAGTCAAAGGAAACGACCGTTGTTGTGACTGCGGGGCAGACACGCCTGAATGGGCTAGTGTTAATCTTGGTATTACCCTTTGTATTGGTAAGTGCTGTTCCGCCACTTTTTAGTTATGTATTTTTAATTAGTTTATGAACCCCCTTGGTAGAATGTTCCGGTATCCATCGCAGTTTGGGAGTACACCATAGTAAAGTTAAATCTCTTCACTTGGACTCATGGGAACCTGGGCTGGTGAAACTGATGTGTGAGCTGGGAAACGATCTGAGCAACCGTATTTACTTGGCGAAAGTGGAAGTCATGGACGGTCTACAAATTGAAAAAGCGACGCCTACCTGCCCAAGGTAAAAACAAACGGCTAAGACACGACTGGTTTGATTAAATTCAAAATATCACTTCAGGGACATTCGTGAGACCTGGATTAGAGCAAAGTATGTGGACAAGGCTTTTGTGGCACAACCGAAAATTAGCATAGGCTCAATTGGAGGTGGCCGTCGTTGGAGTGTGAGAAGGCCAAGACGGAAAACGGGAGAGGTGGACCTTATAGATGTTGCTGGTGTTGTTTCCCACCTCCCTCCTGACCTAACCACCCCACCACCTTTACCCACATCCAAAGTTCCTCAGGAGGAAACGCAATCAGAAACAGATTCTTACACGTCATTTCAGTCCACGGTGGAAGGCATGTTGGATGAAAGTGGAAATGGAGGAAGCGATCAAGAGTTGGAAAGATTGAAAGTCGTCGGTTCAGATCTCACCCCATCGCATATGGACATTATCAAAAGTACTGACGGCAAGAGTGCGGAAGAGGTTACACCACTCCTGTTTGGTACAAAAAATAGCCCTAAATTAATTGTAAACTCTGAGCCAATTTCTTTCCTTTGTGTCTTTCAGAGGAAGAAGTGTTGGAGGCCTTGGATCCAAATCTGCTCCTATTCAAAAGTTCCCGATCTGCCAATCTTGGTGTAATGTTGGAAGCAGTGGCACTCGGAGCAGACAAAAACTGGGTTAATTATAACAGTGAGGCAATGACGCCGTTACATCAAGCCGTTTTGGGGGTGCGCCTAATTATTCGTACACCTTATGATGTATTAGTGTGTGAACAGGATTTTTTTCCTTTCTGCAGGGTTCTATTACGGCTTGTGAATTCCTCATTCTCAACGGTGGTCGAGTGAACGCTTTGGACGGTATGAAAAGAACGCCACTTTGGCTGGCCAGTGAAAAGGGTATGTAATTCCTGTTTTCCAACTTGACTTTTGGCTAAATTTCTATCATTGACAGGGCACACAGGACAGGTCTGTTTGTTCCTACGTAATCGAGCTGACTACCATTTGGTAAATGTGGATGGTAGAAGCCCCTTGGAAGTAGCCGTCATTGCGTAAGTTTATTGCACTGTGGCGCTGGGTGGCCAAAACTGACATTATCAGAAACAATTAAGATTAAGACTCCACTCAAAGAAAGAGTCTCGTTGACATACCAAACATATTTTGAGTTTTGGCCCCCAAAGTCTTGCCTATATTGCATTGGCGTCTTTTTTAATGTCTGCTGGTTCGACTTACAGAGAGCATGCAGACATAGTAACGCTTCTAAGACTTGCTCAAATGGACGAAGAAATGCGCCGCGGCGAATCGAACGAGTCTGACGATACGTTTCAAGAAATTGTTCGCGATATTGCACTAAAGGCACAGGACTCGCAGGACCCGAGCCAAGAAGGGCTTGTTCTCGGTAACACATTGTTGTGCTCAGACTCCGTGCCAGATGACGATCGGATTCCTTCAAAGGACTAACAAAATAATTTAATTTCAAATGAAATTTCAATTGAAAACAAAGGGGAACTTTGGATGACTTTGCGACACGGAGCACAACGCAACGACGACAAAAATAGACTGAAGCCTAGCGTTGAATGCCTTATATCTACGTAATTAATGATAAACTAGTATATGTAACATCGCCTTTAATTGCTAAACTGTCCTTACACTCTTTTCCATCTCTTAAACGTCTTAGTTAATAACTGGACGACGACATTACTGTATACAACCTGAGAATATAACGTCGAACAGGAATAAATAAATAGTTTATTGCCGCAAATCGCCTCACATTATTCTCAAGCTATTCCAAAATTATTCCGAGTGCATACCGTGCCTACTGTTCCTCTCAATTGGGGCAATGCTAAACTCCTGTTGGATTGCTCTGGATTGAAAGGCTCCTATTCCGTTGGCATGTCCATCGTCGCTGGGGTTGGGGTTACGTCTTCAGAGATGCGAAGAGATCGGTCTTTGATGATGAAAGTGATGACTCATGAATTTAAGTATTATTAAATAGCTAGACTTGACTTACTCATGAGTCATGCTTGATTATTGAATTCCTGCAGTTTATGACACTACATTGTTTACGCTCTTGTTGGTAAGGTCTTGGTAAGGTTGGTAACCTTGGCTAAAAAAATCGCGGATAATGACCCTTTAAGATATTTTTCTCTTCAGGTACGCACACATTTGTCTTGTTATCGTATCGTATTTATAATCGATGCGGAGCATATCTGATTGACTTGCTTGGTGTGTAGCTAATGAACTCTGAAAACACCTCTATTTTTGCTGCTTCCACTTTCCAACCAAGCTATTCCAAGTTTAATTTATTTTGTACTCTACACGCGTAAACTACTCCAACGAAGAACCGAATAGGTGCGGAGTTGTCTGATTTCTCGTTTGATAAGGATTAATGACTGTGGGGTTTCCTTTTCTTGAAAGAATATTATTACCTTCAAATATAAATTCAGATCAAGTCGTCGATATGGTTCTTTACATGCATTTGGAACAGGATATGGAAAGTTACTTTCATGTTATGCACCAACTTCCTATACTTTGAACCTTTCGTCTTTGGTTGAAGTGTCAAGTCTTAATTCAGTCTGAGACGAAGCCAGATATCATCGAGTCAGAACCACGGGAGTTAAGTTGGAAGTACACCATGATGTTTTTCCTTGATTCGAGCACACTACTTTGGGCATCAGTTTTCTTAGTCTTGGTGAATGTAAGTGTCTCAACAAAGGTTTGGATTGGTCTCCATTCGTGATTTACTTGTATAGGTCCCCAAAGGTAGTGGTCATGGGAGGATGATGGACCCCCCATCCAGGAATGCCATGTGGCGTGAGAAACTAT
>JAQIWU010000502.1:0-25452 GCA_034696445.1 Isotomiella minor
GTGTTGACTGACTGACTACATCATTTTATGACACACGCTTGAATGTTGAGTCAGTTGAAATCTAGATCCAGTTATAAGTTGGGTTATCTCATTTCACTTCAGTTCCAGAGTTTGTACAAAAAAAACCGTTAAAAAAATTAAATATTTGTATTGAAATGAGGAAGTGCATAGAATCAGAATCGAGTGAACTAAAGCAATTCACTCACTCCACTGAAAAATATTTTTGACAGACGAAGACAGTTTGGCTGCCTTAAAGAATTCAAAGAATGTAGGTGTATGCGTGAAGGTGTTGGAAAAACTTTCTTTTTATCACCTTTCTCTCGATTCTCTGAAAATGAAAATTGTTTTCAAAATTGTAAGACTTTGGTGCAACAAAAAAGAAAAGGTTTTGCTTTTAAAATTTTTAAAGCTTCCATGAATCCTGGCCTGAAAAAGTTTTGAACTGACGAGAAGATGAGAGAAGAGATGAGAGGGGGAACATCGTCATAATAATCATCATCATGGATGGTTGGAGTTGGAATGATATGATTGATTAACTTTGATTTCCTCAATTGAAATGTGACTCTTTAAACTCCACTTGTACTCGCCTCATCATTCCATCCCATTCGGCATCGTTTTTAATTAGTCCCTCTGGTTGGACATTTCTACCACAAAAACTACGTCCATTCCCTATGCATTTTACCGTCCGATGCTATTCAGAACCATTTTTACGAAATACGTGTCATGTTCAGATTTCTTGGGATTAGAGGATTCTTCTCCTTGTAATTAGCCGTACAAGTAATGTTCATTCCATGAAAAATGCTTGTGCCATATCGACTTTGTTACAGGAAGTTTTTACGACCAAAGCCATGATGATCTTCCTTTGACTTTCTATGATTATCTCTTCCCCCTTCCTTCCATAGGAAGAGGGTTAGTTTTTGGAGTTTGTTATGGCCCTGCATTCTTAATGGATTTAAATGAGGAAGCCATCATAAACAGCCAACCCTACGTAATTATTGTTGCCTCACTCCTGTGTCTGTGGTCTATGAAAAGAAGAAACACTGTTCTACAATTTATCGAAACAGTAGGACGTCGTAGATGATTGTAAAGGATGATGGGGCACTTTGAGATTAGAATGTACTACATGACTTTATAGTTTGTTAAGGAAAACGTATACAAAAATGACGAAGAGCAAAGCATTTATTTGGCCTCAACTACTTTTTGCTGACAGACAACATCCTCCTCCAAAAATATAGCCTAAATAAATTCAGATTAATGATTAATTTGTAATAAAAAAATTGTTAAACTGGGAAGCTTTACGCACAGCCTTTTATCCTGATGCTAAAGGCAATTTGTTGGCTGCGGCCGATCTGTTTCGGCCGGATAATTGAAAAGATTCGACCTGGGTCGTCACTTTACGACGGCCACGACGAAAGTATCTGTAAATGTATTTTTCATACCCACGCGAAGCTGCAGAGAGTCATTATATTAAAGTCGCTTTGGTTGGTAGTTTAATCATAAGCACTTGAATTGGAATTGGACGAGAGATAGAATACAAATGAATGGGATTGGTTTTCTAGCATCATTTAATCATCGACTTAATTACCTGCCTCACCACCTTTGCGTGTTGGGTTCGAACTCTACATTCAAACCAAGGCTTCTTCTTAGCCCCATTCGTCTCAACTTTCCTGCACCTGGTAATTAAAAGACTCGGATCGGAGATTCCTCACTTCGGCGTGAAAACACAACAACAAAAACACAGGTGAAAAACATATTTTTCAAGACATCCATTCTACACAAAATTTCAACATGAGTCTTGAACATCTTTCGACAGGTACTTCATTTTATTATGCATTTCCCTTTGACAAAATTACAAAACTTTTGATTGATTTTTTAAAGGGTCTACGTGTCCCCCACTGGTTCCAAGCAAGTTGAGGATTTACGCCATGCGATTTTGTCCCTACTCGCAAAGGGTCCTTCTAACTGCAGTTGCAAAAGGACTTGAGTAAGAAGAATGTAACAATTTGCACACTCTATCATTATTATCATATTTTTTGCAGCATCGACATAGTCTTCATAAACCTGAAGAACAAACCCGAATGGCTCTTTGACAAGAACCAAGGGGGGAAAGTACCCTCCATCGAGATTGAAGAAGGGAAGGTCCTTACTGAGAGCACGGTTGTGTCAGAGTACTTGGATGAGGCCCACTCGGCATGGACGAATGGGGGGAGGAGGCTGGTCGCGAATACTCCGTATCTAAAAGCCGTGGATAGGATCCTTATCGAGAATTTTTGCAAAGTGGGTGAGTGAAATTAGTTGGCATAATATTTTAATATGTCTTTTGTCTTAACCGCAGTTGGCGACGGCGTTCTATAAACTAATCTTCAATCCGGACACTCCTCCAGAGGAAGTTCCCAACCTGATTGAAGAGGTGGAGGGTGTGGTAACACAGTATTCGAAGGAGTTGGAGAAGAGAGGGACCAAGTTCTTTGACGGTACTACTTTTAAAGACTTGATGAAGCATTATTGCTAAAATGTATTTTTAAAATGTAGGGACTGAAGCCCCTGGGATGCTGGACTACATGATCCGGCCATGGTTTTAAAGACGCCCTGTAATCCCCCTGCAACATCCAGGTCTCAATCATTCCACATTCAAAAAAGACTCCGCTGCTATTGTGAGTTTATAAAATACATTCCTTGACGTATAGGCAAAGCTGACGATGATTAATATTTTTTGTTGTAGGAAACTTGGGTATCGGAAATGAAGGCAGATCCTGCGGTTCAAACCTGGTTCTTATCACCAGAAATCCATCATGCCTACAGTCAAACCGTCCGAAGCGGCAGCCCAGACTTTAATATGTTAATGCGGATGTAGCCCACACTGCTTTAAGTATTATTTACTTTCAAACAACTGTGATTAGTTTTGATATGATTTGGGTAATTAATTAGAGTGTAGCACAGTGAAATAAAGTATAGAGGACTTTTGAATGTTAGGTTCGCTTTCACCCATGCTTTCTCCAGTATAGAATCTCTACACTTCTTGTGAAGTGGTAAAGTAGATGGCGTACATGGCTAAAATAAGTATGGATATGTTGTAGATTCTGCATGAATGAAGTTCGGTTGAAAGACGGAAAATTGGAAACTTATGTAACGTAAATAAAGCCTACGTCGAAATTTATTTCCTTCGGCTCACGAAATCAATCAATCAACTACTACCAGCACAGCATGGAATGAAAGCTTATTCGCTTTCTCCCGGTACGTCGTAGCCTACGTCCTTTGCTAGGCATTCTATTTCTGCTTTCTCTTTGATTTAGCTTCAAGGTCACCACCGCCCGCCTACCTCTACCCTTTTAATCCTATTTCCTTTCCTGCTTTCTTCTTCGTCTTCCTTTCTCTCCTGCCCCTGCAGCCATTTCTCAACAACAAATAAAGTAATGTAATAAAGTGTATCACATGAAAGGGTTGGGTCAAAGAGAATGCGAATTTTATCAGGCTTACACAAAACATTAAATGTTGAGCATCATTATTATAATGTTCTATTCTTCTAAGGACAAGGACATTACAAAAATTAGACTGAAATATTTCTCAACTGCCTTAAAACAACGCTTAAACCGCTTAAAGAATCTATTGATAATTTAATTCGAACCCCTTAAAACTCTAAAGTCGTGCAGGTTAGGTTATGCAAGTACACATGTCACATTGACAAAGAGCACCACTAAAATAAGAACAAATTGGCAAAAGCACGCAAGTGTACAAACCCTATATTTGTAGTTTGCCATTCATTTATTTTCTCCCTCCTCTAATCTAATTTAATTCCGCATGGACGTAAAAGTACACAAAGAGCAGAAGTACAGTGGTGAAGGAGAAGAAAATAAAAATGGAATGTGGTGTAATTTGAGCCAACTGGCACTACAGCATAGCCTCTCCACGAGGCAAAAAGTATAAAAGAAAGTAAAGTAAGCCAGGAGAGTGCTGAGCGTCTATAGGAAGAAAGTTGCCCTTGAAAATTTTATAAGCGTATAGCGAATTAAGTTTACTTAAGCGTGTATAGTAGGTCCAACAGAGTGGAAATGAAAGGAAGTGGAACTGACGTGAGAGGATGGAAATAAATAGCAAAAGGCGTCTAGTATGTGTGTTGGTTAGTCCCATCATAATAACGAAACTTTGTATAAGGACGCTTCCATGCTTTTACTTTTCACCCGTTCACCTTTTCTTCTTCCTTCCTGATGACGACAGTGTCCCTCTATACCCACTTACGTAGGCGGACGTAAACTTATCCATTATGACTATATAGTCAGTCACTCGATTGGCTGATGGAAAAGTTTTTCGGTCGGATCGGGGATTTACGGGGAGAAGAAACTTTGTTAGTTTGCTGCTCGCATTCAGCAGCATTTTCTTCACTCCATTTACTCTTTTGAGGAGGAAAGGGTGTATAGAGAAAGGAAGGATGTTCGTACGTAGGAGGGACGGAGGAAGGACAGAGAAGAGAAAGTCGGGAGAAAGCAGCAGAAAGATACTTGGGGAGTAGGTCTGTAGGTACAAAGCCAAAAGGGACAGAAGTAGGACAGGAGAAAGAAAGCCGGGTAGTAACAGAGAAGAAAGAGATCGATTTCCCTTCATTCCCATCCCATTCAGTATCGCATCCTTGACCCACATAAAGGAACATGGAGAAAGCAAAATGAAGGTCCAATCCACCACCACCACCACCACCCTCACCCTCCCATGCACAACACAAGTGCTTACATGATCGGATATCATCATCAATCTACGACGTTTCGTTCCACATGACTTTCACCCTTTCGGAGGATTGCGTGATTATATGATTGCCATTCAAGATAGTAATTTTGTCCATTTCTATGTTCTGGTCCTTATTGGCTAATTGAAACCACAATAATAACATCCCAAGAAAAACGCCAATTTATGGTCGATATAACTTTTGAGTACAAACTTCTTTCTTCCCTTGGAACATAGATGGATACTTACTTTCTCCCTCAGGATTGCTGACGTCATTACATTTGATCCTGTATACGTGCGAGGGTGACTTTGTAAAATGGATTGCCTACTTATTTATGTCGTAAGGCACGTCCAATTTAACATCTCTTCGTTGGATGATCATTACACTGTACCGCCTACCTAGATATATACTTTTGTGGCCTTTCACCTTATTACGGCTCACTAAAATTAGGGCAAAAAAAGTCCTTTCCCAAGTATTTACTTTCACTTTGGCAGGATACAAAAAAAAGAGAAAGTCGAAAAAAAATTCGTCTAGTTAGGAAAGTGCCGACCTAGAAAAAGAGAAAGTTGGAGACTTTCTCCTCCCACATCCCATTCCACTCCTCTCCTAGATAGAAAATAATAGACTGAAGCTAAGCTCTACCCACCCACTTTAGAGAGAAATCTAAACAATTCCCTCAATCAAATACCAGTCCAAACCAATCATTACTGAGAAGCTTCATCCATATATCTAACCTTCGGTGAAAGTATGCACGTGATGATGATATGATGACTTATAGCATTGGAAGTTAGTTGGGAAGACCGCATTTTTGGTCCTTACTCATTTCCTCTCTCTACCACAACCAACTTTCTCTCCAAAAGTGTGTCGTGGGATAGAACAATATCCTATCCTCCTTCGTGAGTGAATGCGTCATCATCATCATCCTGCTTCTTCTTTCTCCCCAGAAGGAAAGTCAGGAGGAAGAAATTAACAAGATTTAGAGTGGAGCCATTAATTAATAATTCCCAGCTTTCTCCGTCATATTTCCTCCTTCCACTTTCTCCCTGCCTAAAGTGCTTTACTACTACGGGATTAAGTTCATCCCTGAAAACTACCATTATAAGAATACTTTATATACTTTTACTTTAGCAATAAACCTGTTAGACATAGCTTTTAGCAAATGTTCATCCCATCTTAATCTCATCCTCCCCGGCCTAATTAACTGTCAGAGATTAACCCCCTTTACTCATTTTAGTAGTAGTGCTTCCATGTAAGAATGGCACAAGTTTAAGTTTGTAATTTATTTCAAGTTTAATGAAAAGCAAAAGGCTCTTATGCCTATTTTTATAAAACTTGCAGAAAGGCATACATACATTAAGAAACTTATCCCGTTTTACCTTGGGATCGTCAACAGCGTTGTTGCTTATGATAGGATTATTATTGCTCCACCTTTTAATAAATTGCTTTCACAGTTGGTGGTTTTATTATACTGCATAATATTCTATTCTGTGAATATACGTACACTCTCAAAGTTTGGTATTTTATGGCTGATCGACTTTCTTTAGAAAATTGGTTTTCGCAACCTCAATATCTTGAACGATGGTACATACATATATTAGCGAGGGAGACAATTTACGATACCACCATCAGTTTGTAATAATAGTATAGTAAGTAGTGGCCCCATTCTATCAACGTCACAGGCATCGTACACACATCTGTCGAACAATTTGCATGTGACCAAAACCAAAGCGTTCCGCTTTCGATACTCAATAAATAAATAATAATAATTCCATGAACATATTAATGCAGTGGCATGAATGACTTTTACTACTACCTTGGACTCATAACTTGAAAGCATTTTTTATACGTTGGAACCTTAATTGTTGTACTAATTAAAGCTACCTGAAACACAAGACAAGTTTTAATCGTCTCACTATACCCCATTACGCCCACGCTTTTCTTGATTGAAAGTTGTTTACTCACTTAAAGGACCTAAACTGTCAAGCTCAGGACAATTGAGAGTCGAGCACATGATGATGGAAAAGATGAAAAGTTTTTTAGGCATGTTGAGAAAGAGATGATGAGCTTATCATAATTGAATGATGACCTTTTGGAGAAGAAATTATCTTCCAATTTACCCAACCAGTCGCTGCTATCCAATGGACTACTGGGCTATTTACTAAAATTGTCGTAGCTCCAAAAGACCTTTTTAGCTTTTGCCGTTTCCCAATCTTTCCTAATCTCCCATCATCTTTTTTTTACCATCCTAAAATCCTTGTCCTCTCTCTCCTGTCAAGTAGTTTAGTTTAGTTAGAGTTGACAAGACGTAAAGAAGAAGGTTTTTCATAAATAAATGATTGATTATTTTCTGTCGACACACACGCTTGGCTTTGCGTCGTTGTCAGTCTTTCTTAAAAGATATCCCCTCTAAATCCTAAATAAAATTGAGTGGGTGAATTGTGAATTGAATGCTGTCTTCTTCTTAAACAAGTACAAGGTGGTAGTATCTAGGTATGTGAAACATTGAGCCTAGAGATAAGACACGACGGTGATGATGAAAGAACATGAAATAAATACTTGGAAAAAAAATATGGAAAAGGAATGGAATCCCAGGCCCGCATGGAGACTTTGCAAAAGAAGATCAAAGGGAAAGCTGCTTTCTCTTACATCTTATATAAGTAGGCGTCATATTATATTCCTTTCTTCTTATTTATTCTGCCTCAGCACCTTGTCCTGGGCGAATTGCTTTCTCATTCATCCGTATTCCATTCCATTCCATTCCAACCACGCAGCAACGTGGTGTAGAACCGTAATCCATAAATAAAGAACGTAGAGAGCTCCTTCGACCTTCTTTCTTTTCTGCAAAATGAAATGAAATACTTAGGTGGAGAGAAAGAAGAAAGAAAGATGTTTTTGACAAGTCAGATGAAATCATATCAGGGATGATGATATTCACACTTCAACTCCCAACAACGTCTTCTATTTATATAGAATGCTGATGGAGGCTTTTTTTAACTGAATGTCTATCCATCAGTCACTTAAAGACGTAAAACATCGGGGGCATCTTGACATTCTGTATAGGACGCTCCTTTCTCTTTTTGTGTTTATTTTGAAATAGTGATGAGCCAACTGGGTCTCTCTGCCAGTAGTGAAAACTAAGATGCTATCACCTTTATGTCATGTGATGATGATATTATAGCTCTATGAATTTTTCATTTTTAAGAAGAAATGATTGGATCGGAGATACATTTTATATTTACGACCCTCACTCGACTAACTCACTCAACTCCTCTGGAGTGGACCTGGTCTGATCTGATCTGATAAAATGTGAAATAAAATGATAAATCACTCACTCGTGTGGCACACACTTGAATCAAATTGAATTCAAGTGCTGACATTAGTCAGTACTACGACGATACAACATGCATGCAGGCAGATAGAGATGGAATAGAAAGAATCCATAATTAATTTTTGCAAAAATCTCTTTAACCTTCAACTCTGTTTATAGGTTGAACTGAACTCGGGCTTCACTTGGCTCTGCTGTTGTGCTTTTGCTTTGGCATCCTTTTTTTTGGCTTGCAGTTGGCAAACAAGAATTTATCTGGGATACAAAATAGCATTGAGAGCATCATCATATCATCGTGTCGTGAATAAATTGAGTGGAACCTTGGCTTTTTTCAATGCAGCTATATACAAACAACAGAGATCCCACACAAATAAACAGTTCCAAACTGTACAAAACAGATCGTCACATGTGGTTATGGGCCACATCATATCAAGCCAATCAATCAATCAAAAAATGAAAAGATAGAGAGTTGGGTTGTTTGTGAATTTTTGCACATTTGATAATAGATGAGGCTAAGAAAAGTATCAAAATGTTTCTTGAAAGTTATGGTCGCCTTAAAAATATGTTTGCTATGCTGCTTATTTTTTATAGTTGCCACATTGTCTTTTAAGCTTTGCATGAATGCAGAATTTCATACATTACAAATTAAGTCCACACAAATCTTTTTAAACGTTCTGGAAGATGGTTTTCTTTCGTCATACCCAGTGCCCTAGTAAATAAAAAGTATATTTCTGTACTGCAATCTGCTGCATTCTTTTACATTTTACCGTCTTTCCATTTCCAATACATGCATCATAGGATTGCAGATTCTGTAGTATTACAATATCAACCCATCATATCATATCATCGTAACTGAGCTGAAGAAAAAAGAAAGTTGTATGCAGAGGAAGCGAAAGAAGCAGGGCTTCTAGAAATAACTTTCGACTTCTCTACTGCAGGATTTCGGTTGGGAGAGACCAACTTTTACTTTGCAAAGTTAAGTTATGTATTTCTATTTTCCTGCTGCCGTATTCAATTCATCTTTCCAAAGCAGGGTAGGAAAAGGCAAAGAAGAGAGGAAGGAAAGTATGACATGTTCGTCCCATTGATTTTCCGCGAGCGAAAGAGAGGAAGAAAGCCAAAAGTCATGCGACTTAAAACTAACAAAGCCAAACCAAACCACAAACTTACTTATAAAGTAATGGCGAATGTATAGAATCTTTTGCACTTTTTAACAAGCAAATGAAGCTAATTCACCACCAACTTCATCACTTTATCTCGTGGTCCGTATCTTAAAGTATGGAGAAAAGGGCGAAAGTAATGTTGCACATCTGGATTGTACTATCATCATCATCAATTACGTTACGTTACGTTGTTCCATTCCATTCCATTGTTCTCTTTATACAGTATACCACTTTGCACTGCATATTTTGTCCTTCTTTTACCCTTGCTTTGCCTGCACGCTTTTTTGTCCCATGTACTACAAAGTTGGCAGTGTTTGCGCATATGTATGTGCACCTATAGAACTTGCATTTATTTGCAGACCTCCGGAATAAGTTTGCCAAATACTCTATGTTAATCTAGAACAACACTGGTTGTATACTCTTAGAAAAATTCATTTGGCATGCTTTCTTTTTTGATAGGAATCTAATGCAGATACAGATTGTGGTATGGGAAACCATTTGGGAAGAAAGTCACCCCTCTGTAATTCAATTTGTGTGTGCTCGCTCGGTATCAGATTTTTCCTTCATTAAGCTGGCAAATTGGACCGAAATAAATCTTCAAGAAGTAAACTTTAAGTTTAGACTAACTACTTTAGAACCATTGGGTTGCTTTAATTTTGGAGCCTTTAAATTGTCTTCAACCTTAGGATAATGGTGTCTGTCCATCATCAAAAATATTCAAATATATTTTACTATTATGGTGAATAGACTGCTCTCTGTTCGAGGATAATAGGGGCAATAAGGAAAGAAGGTCCACTCATTATATTTCACATGTATTATTATGGTAATAGCAATTTATGTCTTGTCTTCTGAACATTGCAATTGCAAGAGTGTGAATCATATTTTAGTCTAGTCTTCTTCTCGTGGGTTAAAAATGTTAAATAAAAGCCCAAGTATGAAATAGACAAATAAGTGGATAAGGAAGGAGGAAACATTAACAAAAATTCACCCTTTTAGATCAATTTAGGTTGGTCAAAATAATGAAGTGAAAATTTTTGGTTGTTCAAGAGAATCATCCTGATGCATGGAAGCGACGGTATTTATATATTCGATTTTTTTTAAAAATGTAGTTCAGTTTAGTTGAGTACAAATCTATGTTGTAGATGTTGTTGAACATTTTAGTTCAAAAAGTTGATTAAAGATGGTTTTAGAGGACGATTATCAAATGTGGGAGGATACACGGTTGACGTAGGGGGAGGCAGTCACCACCGGGTGTAACTTTAGCACCTGTCAATACCATAAATGCTGAGGCATAAACACGCCTTCACTTTTCCTTTCTAAAAGTTCTTGCTTGCGTAGGTTAGGCATGAAATTTATGCACGTGTGTGAGATCTATTAAAAGAAGTGGTTCATTAGTGTCATAATTATAGCAAAAATTGAATAACATAAAAGTACCTTCTCGCGGAAAAAGGTGTGCCTTATTCTCTCAAGGTCCAGTCTTCTCTATTCGAATCTTCAAACTGAATATGAAAATTAGAGTTTATGTTCAACTCTAAAGTCCTAACAAGATTTTTGTTAAAATATGACGGTTTTAACCCCTAAAATAGCTTTTAAGCCCTTCATCATTCATTCATTTTCTCACATTCAAAATCTTCCACAAGTGTAGGACGACTGACTATTTACGCTCCTGGCCAAAGTTGCTGTCGTCATTCGTACTTTTGACTTTGGAGAAGAGCTTCTATCCTCATTGTAGATAGAATTACTACGTTGTTGTTGTTGGCTTTGCTTTGTGTGTAAAGTTATTATTATTTAATGTTTGCTCTTTTATATCATCACATCTCATCATCTTTTGTTCTGTCTATTTATTTAGAGCATCAAAAAATTACGTGCATGCATGGCATGGCATCCATCCCATACCGCACAGACAGACAGAGTCCCTGCATTGCATACATATAAAATGAATGCGTGTCTGTGACATAAGAATGACTGTCATTGTTCTATTCAATTAAAACTCGCAGAATTATAGTTGCACAGTTTGCAGACTTTAGACTTCCAAACAAACAAACACTTGAGCAAATCAAATGAAGTTTAAATCGAGTAAAGGAAAGCGTTTGCAAATATATCCTTTTTAAAACCTCATCCAGCGTCTTTACTACTACTCTCTTGCCAGTTTTTTACTGGGTTAGTGAGTAAACCTGGCTAAAACAAGTTAATTGCCAATGCTTAGAACAGGTTTTAAACCCGAACCTGCCACACAACTATGCAATACGAACATAAATCATCATGCACCTGCTGCTGGACGCTTCTTCTTCGGTTTTAAAAATTGATGCAAAAACATCCGACAAAGTCTTTGTTTTTCACCCAATTTGATTTGCAACAACATTTTCTAAATGCTACGCAGGAGAGCAGGTATACAGGTAGGCATACATACTTATTATTCCAGCACCAATGTTATATGCATCTTCAAATCAATGTGCCAACTTTTAATTATTCTTTAAGTAAGTACGTAATAATGCTCGGTCACACAGTAATTGCCGTAATAATATTTAAGTAATCGCATCACATATCCATAAATCCATCCATCCATCATTCCCATACACAACAGACCCTGTACTCGCATGCAAAAGTCATTATTCTTAACAAGCCAAAAGCCAAGTCACCTTAAAAGAATAGAATAAGATATTATTATGATGATGGATCCAGAAATTAAATAGCATCCTCCCATTACTCCATTCATAGACATCGCACATACATCGCATCGTTCACCTTGACGTGACTTCTAATAAGTTACGTCGTCCGCTCGCAAGCAACAAAACTCCTACTACACATAAAATACATAATACGAGGGCAATTTGAGAAGTCTTTTACCTGACATACTTCCGAGCAATTCTTTTCAAATCTTTTTATTGTTTTTCAATGTACTATCCCTCTAAGTCAACACACTTAGACCATTTATCCTTAACTGACAGAATACCATTTTTATTGAGCATTTTGTCTTGACTGTCAAAACACGCTAAAACAGCTGATTTGACAGCTGATTCGGTCTCCAATCTTCTTCCTCGGAGGTATTTCTTCAGGTTTCAAAATAAATAGTAGTCACTGGGGGTCAGGTCTGGAGAATAGGGGGGATGAAGGAGTTCTTCGAATTTGTACTCTTGAATGGCAGCCTTGGCAATCTTGGACGTGTGAGCTGGCGTATTGTCATGTAGGAGTAGAGTTCGACGCTTCACTTTGCCCTTCCTCTTTTCGCTGATGGCTTGGCGTAATTCTCCAAAGGTTCCAACATACGAAGCTTCATTTATTGTAGTTTCTTTAGGATGGTACTTGATGAGCAGCACACCTTCCACGTCCAAAAAAATTGTCGCCATAATCTTCTCGGGTGATGGTTGGGTGCGAAACGTCTTTGGTGGTGGAGAGTCCTTGTGCATCCACTGCATAGACTCTTGTTTGGTTTCGGGGTCCCAATTGTGAACCCACGTTTCGTCCCCGGTGACCACACAAGAGAACTGATTATCATCTCCATCCATGAGTTCAAGATTCTCCGATGAATACAGCGCCCTCTACCGTTTTTGTTCAATAGTTACAATTCTGCCCACCCATCTTGCACTAACCTTGCTGTATCCCAATTCGTCGTGCATCATGTTCCAAACTCTTTCGGTTGAGACCCCTAGTTCAGTAGCTATTTCGATAATATTCACTCGTCGGTTTTCCGTATTCATCATGTCCCCTTTTTTCACCATTTCAGCGCTGGAAACGCTAATTGCACGTCCAGAGCGAGGTTTGTCTTCCAGCTCCTCCCTGCCTAATCTGAATAGCTTTGACCAGAACTTGACAACTGCATACGATGGGGTGGAATCACCGTAAACACTGGTCAAAATTTGGAGAATTTCGGTTAAGCCGTTTTTTTGCAAAGTCAGAAACTTTATGACTGCCCGGTGTTCAATTGAGCACTTTTCCATCGTGAAACACGTTTTTTGCAATTCAATATGTTTTTGAAAAACAATGGCGGCAGCTACCGGGGCAAAAATTTGTAAACAAAGTGCATATGAATAGTTCTTTGACGGGCAGGAATTACAGCCCGGGTCAGTGACCGGAAGTATGTCAGGTAAAAGACTTCTCAAATTGCCCTCGTAGAAGCAATATAACTGCGGATGATGGTGATGGAGGAATAAAGACGAATCACTTTCTTTTGTTTTGTTGTTTGACGACTGGTTGGTTGTAAACCTAGAAAGGAAAGAATGCATATAAAATTCAATTTATAGTGGATTGAAGAAAAATAAAGTTTGAAGGAATCTAAACGACGCACTTTCTTTGGTAGGTGTGACATGTACAAATAACACTTTCCATTTAAAAAAGCATCGACCCAAGGTTCCTTAAAAGCAATTGACGTTAATAAAAAAAGAGTCCTTCTCCAGAAAAAAAATTGAATAACTGGGACTTTGCCATCAAGTTTTATGGACACTTGGAAAGTTCTCTCTCTTGTGACGTGACTGCCTGCCTGAGAGGGAGTCATCATTCTGTTGATGTGTATCCTTCTAAGGTGATGGTGATTTCCTTCGTGAAACAACCTGTTAGCTTTCCCTTCTTTGAATGGATTGAAGAAGCTTCGTTGACGTGACGTGTAGTTGGTTTGGTTATGCAAGGTATTTTCCTTTTGCTATTAGGAATCTCATCATCATCATCATCATCATCTCGGTTTTATTACGATTTAAGCCGGCACTCGAAAGTTAAGATAGGGAAAGTGCATCTCTGGAGAAATTAAAGAGTTCTCATTTCACCCACTCGTTCTCTTCTTTATTTTCTATTCTATACATCTTTTCTAGTGTTTGCTTCATTTTGTGAATTGCTACAACTTCTTATTCTTTCTCACTTTCGGAGAATTTGTAGAGGTGTTCCTTATTCTAATTCTACCAACTCCTTCACAATTCAATGACTGTCAGAAAAGAATTTCTAGGTACAACACAAATCAACCTAGAGAAATCTTATAATTTTCATCATTCACCTTTCCTCCTTTTAACTGTTTCCTCTCTTTTGGTAGTGTCAATTTCATTGTGATAAAATCTCCCATCTGCTCATAATTCCCAATGCCCCACCCTTTCCTGGAATTGTGTATCAATTGCATATTGATAAGTTAAGTTTTCCTTTCGATTCCGATTCCCGGAAGGGAAGAAACTTCTCGTCCTCAAATGGTTTCGAACAAGTTTAATTCTAATTTGCATAATTGTGCAAGACGGAACTGGAACTAGCCATTATACTCTAGTTAATTAGCAAACATTGTCTAGAGATTTCTGGGAAGGACAAAGAAAGCCGCAAACATTGTTCTGATCAGCCAACTGTTGAAACCCAACTCTCCTATGCACGTCATTGAGAAGTTATAATCCGTTGATTAAGTTGTAGTAATAAACGTAATGTAATGTAATACGTAATCCCCCCTGAATGAAAATTGAATATGCGGCATTATCATTCAACCACTATTGCAATTCGCATGGAATTAAAGTAAAATGTGCACTAAAACAGAGTTATGTAAGTGGATTACTTTATAGTTTAGGTTGTCCCGTGAGAAAAGGGGCATACTACTGCTGGAGCTGGAGGAAACTGTTGTCCAGAGTCGTTGCTTTAGTTGCGATTTACAGTTTACACTTATTTCCAAAATAAGCTTATATATGTAAATGCCTATTGTGCACCTTAACAAGTGCCTACTTAAGATGCTTTTAGCCATCTTCTATTTTTACATATATTCTCTCAGCCTGTCTTCTTACATATTGTCAGTAACCAAAATGCTTGTTGAGGAGGAGAAAGAATGTTCAGGCAGAATAGACATGTGTGGATTGTGTGTTGTCAGGACATCAATTCCTGAGAATCTTGTGAGAAAAGACATGTAGGCTTTTGCATCACATCGCATCCCCTTTTTTCTTTGCAAAACAAAAATCTCAACTTTTGCGTGAGGGAATGCAGATTACACCTTTAACCCAAAGCACACTTGGTGCAAATTGAATTTTTCTTCTCGTTTCTCTTGTTTCTGTTCCACTGGAGAAAGTCCTCGCCTCAAAAGTTGACATTTACTACTGTAGACTAGGATGATTTGATGGTTGTAAAAATTGTGACAGAACAAAGTGCAGTCTTAACGATACAGGAGATGGAGAAAGCATCCACCCTTTCTTGCCAATCTTCACAAATATTTTGGGTACAAGTTTTCATAAACCTATGTTTCTCTCCGACTTGTTTGTGAGACTTTAGTCTTTAGGCTGGATGTCGTGTTGTACAGAATTTTTTGATTCCAGACATTTCAGTTCCCTCCCCCTACCTCCCTTGAGTTTGGGTTGAGGACATGACAGTAGTTGAAAAAGATGACATAAACGAACATTGTAGTTAGTGACAAAGGAAACGATTGACAGGACCAAGTCTTGTATGTTAATATAATCCTCGTTTTTGTCCCAAGTTGACAACATGTCGTCATTTTATTTTAAGTCTTTACATTTACATCCTGTTGCGTAAAAGTCGGATCTTTTGGGTTCATTTGGTGTGGGTGGAATCACAGAAGAAAAGAATGTCGAGACGATGATGTGGATGCGAGGATTTAAGTTTCCTCTTCTTGTCCTTTTGACTGACGTACTTTCACGACTTACGTGGTGTATGGTCCTTCCAAGAAATCCAACGTCTTTGCATAACCCTCCTTTCTTGTGACACTGACATGGGCAATTTTTTAATTGACATATCCTTGCACTATGTGTGCTCGTGTTTGCACGTGTGTGGGTGGTGTAAATGTGAATAGTAGAAGGAGGAGGGTTCGTCGGTCTTATTAGCATAAAGTAGAGAATGTATCCATGTGAGTTGATATACTACAGGTATCAAATATCGTCCTTGAGAAAGTTCCGTGGTGTGTCTCCTTTCTCCTCTAATTGGATATGCGTTTATGAGATGTGGATCTAGACCTACTATGCAATTTCTCTCCCGTGTGTAGGATAGTGCCTTACTCACTTTTAATTCATTCATTCACTCATTCTTGACTGATTGATCTTAGCTTTCCTTCCGTCTTCATCTTCTTCGTCTTGTGGATGCAACAGGCTGCTCTTTTCCTCCTCAAGGTTGATGTGATATCCTTCTTCCTCGTGAATAATGATAAATTAATTGGAGTTTGAGTTTAGCTGATTCATTTCATTTCATTCTTGCTCTCTCCTACACTCTTATTAAGAGCAAAGTTCAACTCTTGAATTTTGTGTGGAATTGGCCAAAGAAGAAGTTGAAGTTGTTGAGAGCTAACAGTTGAAAAGAGTTTAGCAGCGTTTGCTATGTCCTTCCTGCGTTTGAAAGACAGATCAAAGAAATTAGTTTAATAGGTATACAGAGCTGGTGGTGGAAGGCAACCGTACATACATGCGATATGCCATCGATATGATTAACTTAACTTATTTTGGTACGGAGAATGGATGAGAGAAGTGTTATCAAGTCAGTCAGATGCAGCTAAAAAGGAAAGGAGAGCTGGTGAAAGTCGTATGGTACTTATCTTTACCCAAGTACCTTATGCATTTGTAGTGGAGAAAGTACAATTATTTATCTACGATACAGAGAGCCTACTTAACTCAACTTTTGGATGAGGAGATGGAAAAGGGGAATTAGAATTAGCATGGAAATTTGTACAAATATTGATGATGGTGATGTGATACCTTTAATATTTCTCTTCTTCCTCCTGCAGACCAGAGGATTAGAGATTCTTTTGATGCTCAATCTTCTTTCCTTCCTACACTCCTACATTACTTTACATTATTTGTACACCTCCACACATTGAATGAATCTTCTCTCTAGATCCAAAAAGCTGCTCTTCATCTATAAGTACTTATCTTACCCCCACCTACCTAACCTAGAGGCATTATTAATAGAAAATAAATAGTACGCAAAAGTAGGTAGGTAAGCTTATTAAGTATCCTCTTCCTTCCTAACGAGAAAGTTTGGACGAGTCTCTCAGTCATTTGATTTCTCCGGAAATTTATAGACAAGTTTATTCATCATAGATAGATATATTCGTGTCCTTCTTCTTTTTCATTGATTCTCCTTCATCTCCAACTCATCTTATCTGCCACGCTGCAGTTACCTAAGTTTCCAACTTTGTGTATACCTAAGAAAAGTCCCTTGCCATAACAACAGTTAATTGGAATGAGTAGGTGGGAGTGAAGGGGATTATAGGTATGACTCGTCAATTGATTTTGATTTATTGATTTTTTTTCTATTCATCTTGTTTGTCTTTTTTTAATAAATTTCTTTCTTTCATCCCAAGTTTTCCTCCTTTTTTGCACATCTACCCAAGTGCTTACTACTGCCTGATATGAAAAATCAAGGGTTGCTTTGCTGCTGTAGCATTTACCTTTCTCCGTTTCGTTGATGGCATTATAATTTCATCGTTATTGTAAATGAGAGGGTGAGAGAGGTTTCGAAATGGTACTTCAAAACTATGTATGGATCGATCGATATCATTAACAGAGAGATTCATCTCTCTCTCTCTCTTTCTCTCCTTGTGTACTCATTTAATCCTTGCACAATTGAAAATGATTCGACGAGGAGCTTTTTCCTTTTCCAAGCATGCAAAAAATATAAAAGTAGAGAGAAAAGTCAATTATCAGCGTCAGTCATGTTATTTATTTAACCATTTTGACACGAACAAAAAGTCCTTTCAAGTCAAGTGTGCTTGTGTAGGGATTGAATCAATTCGAATTCATAAATAGACCTGAGGTCCTAGATTTTATATTTTTAAAAGTTCCAAAGAAGGAAGGAAGTATCTAGCATGTGTGATTTGATTTATGTTCGCACAACTACATTCATTATTATTGTTTTTTGTAGCCTTCATATACAATTTTTTTTACTTGAAACAGGGTTTCATTTCCACTCTATCATCATCATCCCACGCAATATATCTATCTGTCCCTATGATTTTGATTTGCGTATAGACATCCAAGAAATCTGTTCTAGAAAAAAGGATCACACGGCTTTCTTTTTCTCGAAAAAAAAGCAACAGGACAACGATGATAAGACTGAATGGAAAGAAAAGGTTTATAAAAATCCTCTACGTCTTTTACCCTTGTTTTGTTTGTGTTTCAAACCAAACGTTCACCCGCATGGCCATGGTCTCTAATGTCATACAATTCTACACGACTCACAAGTAAAAGTAAGTCGGGTAGCCCCGATGATACAAATCTTCATCACTTGTCTGCCTCATGCTTTCTCCTGTAGTGAAAGCTCAAGCTCCCCCCACACACACACACGCTTTCACCTGTCGCTCTCTCAACTTTTTCCTCTCTCAACAAACTCAGAGCTCACCTTCTTCTCTTTGCAGACATCCATCCCTTCATTTCATTTCTTTTCATTCAGTCTCACTTTCTCCTCCTTGATACTTCTTTCCTCTCTCTCTACTTTCTCTCTCTCACCCGTTTTTACCTGGCGTCTCTCTCTGCTCAGATCATCGTCAGGAAGCAGGGGCTATAATTCCATCCGATTTCATTCATTTCGTCTCATTTCTTTCCTAATTGTTGACAAAGCTCAAGCCCGAGTTCCATTCAACTTATAGTGAAGGAGGAAATCCCAAGTCCTTTCACGACACTCTGTTTCTTGTGAAAAATTAATTTAGAAGCCCACCCACTCTCGCGACTGTCTGTGATTGTTCAAATAAGCTTACATAAATTCTTTGTTTTCTCTCTCTCTCTCTTGTGTAAGCTCGAGAGTCTTTTAATTAATGCTCGTTGTTTAAGAGAAAAGGCGAAAGGGAATTGTTGTAGTGATTATAAACAAACGTATAGAATGATGACAATGGGATCTCAACAACAGGAACAACCCAAGCGTCGCTTTTACTACTCCTTTGCGACTGCTGAACATATTCAAAATAGGGTTCGTTTTTTTAAATAAAATAATATATCCTGTGTTTGCTTGCTTTGCTTTATTGAAGCTTTTTAATGAGACATTAAAATCTTTCTCTTGTCAATTGGCAGTTTAAAAAACAATCATTTTCTTTTGTCTTTTTCAGTCCCTGGACAGCACGCGGCGGATGCTCCAGCTATGTGAAGAGGTAAGTTCTTTAAAAGTGTATGAAAAAAGCTGTGAAAGGTGGTGGTTGAGTTAAATGCTGTAAAAAAACAAAAAGTTAAGAAGTAAAGGTCGTGTCGTTTTCATAAAAGGCATATTGCCTTTTCCTGTTTGTCAAGGTTGGTTCCATTCCCACGGTTTGTTAGATAAGACCTTAGAAAGTATCACAAGATTAAGATTATCTTTTAAGGTTGCAAGCCTAAAGAAAGTGAACTTGTGTTACCCAGACTTTCTTTTTTCTCAGAACTTGGTGCATTGCATTTTTCCGTCAAGTTTAAAACTGGAAGAGGAAGGGAAAACATAACATAATACATAACCTTCCAGGCTACAAAAGCTAAGACAGAAAAGACTGAGAAAATGACGAAATTCATGAATAATTGAATGGCATTGATGTAGTTACTTTAGAAGAGAGAGAGACCCGTTGAAAGAAAGTATGAAGGCAAGGCATCTATGTGTACTACCGTGTGCAAATCTTCTTGAGAATTTCTGTCCTTACACTTTCCCTCTTTCTTCCTCTTCATAAACCTGGTGTGTGTCTTAACTTATTTAGATAGTTTGCCTTATTGCTACACACACTCACACTCACAGAACCAAGATAACTGCCTTGATTTGTACTACAACAAGACGACTTACCTTAGCCTACTTTAGGGTGATGGGAGTTAAGTTGGGACATAACTTAACGTTCACTCACTTTCAGTTTGTGAAAGCTTCTATTTCTATCCACCCGACCATAACATTTACCACGTATTCATTTCATCTCATTTAGGTATATATAAACTCTCTTTCTTTCTTTCTTTCTTTCTCCCATTTCTTCTCTTCTCAAGGCTTTATTAAATTTCAGACTTTTGTGGATGTTTTTAGAGTTAGATATCTTCTCCCGTCTTCCCTTCCTTCCTTCCTTCATTTTCATGTGGTTGAGAGTTAAAGTCAAACCGAATTGGATGAGTTGGTTTTTAGTTTAGAGTTTTTGGTTTGAGTTGGAGTGACTGGAAGCGAAATGAAATAAAACGTATTATAAAATTGGGATTGAAACTGCCTTTGCCTTCGTCATCTCATCTCGGTTGGTCGGGCAGAGAGGGAGAAGGGAAGGGGAAGGAAAGAAAGATTGTCAACAGTCAGTGAGAACTGCGATGGTATGTGAGAGAGAGACGGAGTGAAAGCAGAAGAGTAAAGAGAGACCATAAAAAGTAAAGTAAAGTAAAGTAGGTAAGCAAAATATATTTATGTGTGTAGAGCAATGAATAAACTACAGGTGGTCTTTTACCTCACCTCAATCGAGAGTGTCCCCCCCAAGTTTTGGCATGACGATGATGATTTGAGTTTCTCCATCCTGTAAATAAATTTTTCCTCTGCTTTCTCCACTGCCATGACATACTAGAAGTAGGTAGATGTGGCAGCATTTTTACCTCTTCTTCATGTCGCTTTATTTCTCTATGTTTCACTTATTGGCAGTCCTCCTCCTGTCCTGACAAAGTTGCCGGAGGGCAATTAAAGTAGACAAATAGACGAACGTTATCCACCACGTTCCTCTCTCTCCTGAATGTGATAAAGAGGTAGCCTATACACTGGAAACAGTTTTAGTAGTCACCGAAGGGAAATGAAAATGCAGAAAAGATGCATATTGACTTGTCAAGCAGAAGCGTTGGTGTCGATGACGATGTTGGATTTGGCATATTCTCTGGATTTATTTGAACAACCTTCGTTCCTATATAATCCTTTTTTGCTAACCCGTATATAATATAAGGGACATGTCTATAAAATTGTCATGTGTGCCATATCAAAATGCGATTATATATACTGTATCTATATGTCTTGCCACTTTTTTGGACGCTGCTCTTATTAACAAAAGAGCAAAGAAGGTGGGATTAGAACTTTGGTTGCTCTTGATGATCAAGGAGGTACGTTTTTATACGCTTTTCACTTTTGATAGCATTCACTTTTGATGTTGCTGCTTTCTTGTTGGAGTAATTTATTGTAGTTTGACATGCTTCTGCTTAGCATTTTGTTATAAAACATGGCTAATTATTACTAAGGGAAAAAAGCGTATGTACATCTTTCCACGTGTGTCTCCTGGGAAACTTTAACCTAGATCCATTGTCTCTTTTGTCGTATTGACCATTTGTGAATAAAATTTGAGGGAGGTTGTAGGAATTATAGAGAGAAGTAGATAGATATTAAAATGATCATGTTCTGTCAATAATAAATAAAACTGTTCAAACTGGAAGATGACACGTAGAGAAAGTTAGCACCTAAGTCGTACATGCATTAAATTAAACACTGTAACTGAATTGTAGTTTGAACTTTCTCCTTGTCTCATGCGTAGTTATAAAACCTACTTTACTAGTTTGTTTTTAGTACTGTGAAAATGGTGAAGGAAAACAAAAACTGTAAGAGAATGTGTACAACATAAACATCCTTTTCTAATCGCGTAAGGGTTAAAAGTGTTTAGAGGAACCCATTACAATAAAACAACTTCGACAGGTTGAACAAAATTGTCCGCCCATTTATTAGAAAAGGTGTGGAAGGAAATTAATTGTCCATAAAATGATCCTCACGGTCTGAATTTATACGCTGTCATCGGACTCCTCCACTTTAGAATGTCTACTTGACTAATTACCGACTACTAATTCTAACCCTCACATGGTCTTATTTAATCCAAGTCCAATTTTCACCGTGTCAAAAACAAAGGAAAAGTTATTCGTTCCCCTCCATCATCAACATAGAAAAACATGTTGAACAACATGCTTTCAACTTTTACTTTAGTCTCATCCTTCGTTGTGAAAATGTTTTGAAAGCTGATAATGTTTATATTGTGAAGAAACTTTTATGTAACTAATTAAGCTTCATTCATCCATCCATCCATTCATTCACGCTTTGGAAAGACTTAGAGTTGACTTGGGGCTAAATCAATGAATAAATTTTCGGTATGTAAAGAGAGAGGATGAAAGGTGGGTCTAATTGGTCTTGTGTGTAAGTAAAGAGAATACGATATGGAGACATCATGTCTTTTCAGGTTCTTGTAGTGTCTCATACAGGGCCTAATTGCCATTGTCTTTTTGCCCAGGAGGTATATTTTTACTCCGATAGGTTAGATAGGCAATATTTTGTTTCACTTAAATAAATTAGCTTTGTTATTTTTGTAAGGAAATTGCGACTTTTAGTCTAGAGAGGTAACGTTCTTTGTAAATGCATGCATGCATATGACAATGTATTGATTTTTGTGTAGGAAATTGAAGAATTTTTTACATTCTTTTATATGCTTATGCATTTGTGCTTCAATTTAAACCTCTGCGTGTTTTAGTTATAGCAATTGCAAGGAAAATTTAGGTTATTTCTCGTTGGGTGATTTGTAAGTGGTTTTGATTACCCTGTGAGAGTGCACTAATTGTGATTATAAGTAGGTATGCTTTCCTTCCTTCCTTTTCACTTTCACTTCACCGACTGCACCTGTGGCTGCGGTAAGAGAAGAGAGAGAGAGTGAAAGCTAATTTAAGTTGATTTGTTTAAAAGTTGGAGAGAAAGTATAGCCATTATGCATTGTATCTAATTTGTTAATGGATGAAATTTACCTATGCTCAAAAGGAAGCTTTTGGTTCAGACGGATAGGCTTAAAAAAGCAAAGGAACGTACTCCAAGACACGACAATGACGTATATTAATTTCCTTTCATGTATAATGCGTGGAATGTTGTGGTTGTGGTCGTCGTCGTCAATGAATGAGGATTATCCACGAAATGATCTTATTTTCTCTGACTTTGTTTTGTTCCAAGTCCAAAATATCTACGTTTGGCGTGGGAGTTCATATCATATCATGACAAATAGACTCCCCCACATCCAGTCAGACTATAGTAAAATTAAAACCAACTTTCGTAATTGGAAAGGAAGTAAATGGACAATGAGTTGGTAAACAAATAAACTAAGAATAGACTAAAGAAAAACTACAAATTGGACTCCAACTCATTTTTGGTTTCACTGCGTTATATTTTTACATTTTATTACTTTTTTTTGTTTCTTATGTTTTTTTCCTTTGTACTTTTGTTCCTTATTAGTCTCAAGACACCGGAGCTAAGACGATGGATATGTTGAATCATCAAGGGGGTAAAGTGATACAAAATATATGCCTTTCTAAGTTAGTATGGGACGCTGTTGAGAACTGATCTTACTATCGCGTCCTAACTCCTTTAGCTTTCATGCTTCTTTTAAGCTTTTGCTATGACGTATTTTTTCTTTTCTTAAGTAAAAAATTATGCACTTAAGGGGGAGGAGGAACACAAACTATTTATTTCTTATAATGATTCCCTGTTGTTATGATCAGAGCAATTGGATCGAATCGAAGGAGGCATGGATCAAATCAACGCGGACATGAAGGAGGCAGAGAAGAATCTGACTGGGATGGAAAAATGCTGTGGGATTTGCGTCCTTCCGTGCAACAGGTTGGTCGCAAAAGTCTCATTGTCATATTTCTATGTTGTCTCCTTTAATTTCCGCAGATCCAGCGACTTTAAAGAGGATTCCTCGACTTGGAAAGGGGCTGAGGAGGGTGGTGGTGGTGGTGTTGGGAAGAATGGGAAAGTAATAAATAATCAGCCGAGGGTCTCGGATGAAAGGCCTACGAATGGCGTGGCGTCCCCTGCCAATAACTCTTCTGGAGGTGGGCCATACATTCAAAGGTATGTGAATATTTTATTACATGACTAGGTCAACTTATTGTTGTTTGTTTGACATTAGAATAACTGGAGACGCACGAGAGGAAGAGATGGAAGACAATATGGGACAGGTGTCCTCGATGATTGGGAATTTGCGCAATATGGCGATTGACATGGGTTCCGAGATTGAAGGACAAAATAGACAGGTGGACCGCATTAACCTCAAGGTATACATATTTTACGAGGAAAACAAGCGTCATGACCTCCTTTTTAAAGAAGTAGCAAAACCTTTCATTCATTGTTACTTTTTTTGCTTTTCAAAAATAGGCTCAGTCGAACGAGACAAGGATCAAGTTGGCCAACGATCGAGCAAATAAAATACTTAAATCCTAAAGTCATTATTAGTAAATGTAAATGTTCAGACACGGAGATTGGTACAATCCCCCAAGTCTGAATCGTACGGAAGTTGACCTGGTGTAATACTTAAAAGGCTTCAGAACTACTAACTTAAAAAGTAAAGGCCTCAATTTGATTCCAGTTGATTCCGACCCTGCGCCTATACATCTATCTTCTTTCTGTGATTTGTTTCTAAAAAAAGTATTTTACCAAAAGGACAAAAAAATGGTTAATAGATAGTTACTTATGTAGACTACAGACGATGAAAAATGCACTACTTTTTCTCTTCACATCACAAATAAATAATCGAAATAATTCAATTGCAAAAAGTACTTAAAATGTAGGTAACTTACTTGTAGGACTTTACAGATGTGTAAAAGGCAATGACGTTTTTTGACTTTAGCGACTTAAATGTGTAAAATAATTGTATATAATTTGTTTGGCTTGGTGATGTAAGTTGCAACTAAAAAGTGTTCGTATGGATGAATACATATCGTCTGTCGAATTGTTGTAGTTAATTTGTCTCTGCATGTAAATAATTAATTCTGTATATCTCTCAGCCAGTAAGTCGCTGTATTTTGTATTGCGTTGTTCGCGAATTTGCACTATATTCTATCGCATCGAGACTATAGACAACAGAATTGAATTGACTTAGGCGTACTTAACTAGCTTTGTTTCTATATATCTTATCTTCTATATCTCGGAGTTCTCGGATTTTGAAAGTTTAGCGTAAGATTCTTATCCTGTCATCCAGATACCTCGAAGCTTGAATGGAACACACTCACCACTTGACCAATTCGGATCTTCTATTCTACCTACATGCCAAAAAAAGTTTACAAAATTGTAACCATGTGCCTATCATATGTCTGACCTTTTTCTCTGACCTTCTATGTGACCAACTTATCCTGCTTACCTAATCCATTCTATGGAGCTTACGCGTCCCATCCAAAAAAAATTGTCTTTTACCGGAACATGAAGTAGTGATCAAACATACCTGACTATGTGAATGAATCGTCTATTTATATAATCTGTACTGAAGGGACGCGATGCTTACATTACGTGCTACTTTAATCTACTAGTGACCTTAGCTTCCTCTCGAGGTCATTGCTATATAGGATCAAGAAACTGAACAAAGTAAAGTGTGAATGGTAAAAAAAATACCG
>JAQIWU010000503.1:0-25447 GCA_034696445.1 Isotomiella minor
CACATTCCAGGAGGAACCATCCCTCCTCCCCCTCCACCCGTTCCGGCCTCTTTTGGAGCTGTGGGGGCATCCTCCATTGTCACGGCGACTGCAACCACGACGGCCATAAGCAAGAGTTTTGTGGGGCCTGGACCAGCATCCACGACGTCTTCGTTCATCCCTGGAGGAGGGAATGTGGCAGTCAAGAGGACACTTCAACAGCATCATCAGCAGCAACAGGCCCAGGCGTCACCCTTCATCCCTTCGCACATTCCACCAAATCCAGTCAACTCCTACCCCAGTCCTAGCGGCAGTTCTAATAATAACAATAGCAAATCTTCGCCGGTGGCGTCGGCTTCTTCGAGCAACAATAAAAAGTTTCCGTTCACCGTGACGCATCGTCGACAGGCAAGGTGGCTAATGCATGATGATGACTCATTGTTGACATGTTTGTTTTTGCATTTTTGCAGGAACATTCCGAGGCAGAGAGGAAGATTGAGAAATTGACGGCGGAGATTGAGGAGGAGTTGGCTAAAAAGGAAGAGACTGGAGCTTACTTTGGTTGGTTGTCCTGACGAAATTATAGAATAACAGGTCATCTTATACATCTTTGTCATTTAAGGTATTTGCGCCGCGTGTGGGCAGAAAGTTACCACGGTGGGAGGTCAGGCTTGTCAAGCCATGGGGAATTTGTACCACACGAGCTGTTTTGTGTGCGTCTGTTGTGGTAAGAGAAAAAGATGAGAAGCAGTCTAAGATACTTGAATGATCATTGTTTCAATAGGAAGGGCCCTTCGAGGAAAAGCCTTTTACAACGTGAACAATAAAGTTTACTGTGAGGAAGACTATCTGTACTGTGGATTTCAACAGACTGCGCTGAGGTGTACTATTTGTGGGCATCTAATTATGGAAACGGTAATTGTACACAGCTTCTCAAGGTGGGGACTTATGGTGTCTCAATTATTTATAGATTTTAAATGCAATGGGTGCCAATTACCATCCGGGATGTTTTCGCTGTTGCGTGTGTAATGAATGTCTTGACGGAATCCCGTTTACTGTTGGTATGTGAACACGCTTAACTTACAACATTGGTCATTTAAAAACGTGGAACATGTTTCATCAGATATGGACTCCAAAATATACTGTGTCCAGGATTACCACGCTCTTTTTGCTCCCATTTGTGCGCAGTGCGGAGAGACTATTACTCCTATCGAGGTATTTCAGGAATGGATATTATTGCTTTTGCCTGAGAGAGATATCTAATAATGGGATTTGGACATGCGAATTTTAGGGGACAGAAGAGACTGTCCGTGTAGTGTCTATGGACAAGGACTTTCACGTTGACTGCTACTGTTGTGAAGGTATGGCAACTTTCTCATGTTAATGAATGATACTCTACAATGCCTATATTTTGAAAAGACTGCGGTATGCAACTGACGGACGAATACGACAAACGATGCTACCCTTTAGAAAATCATTTGTTGTGTCGTTCGTGCCATGTTACTAGACTGAGAATGATGTCCCTCTCAACGCCACAGAGCTTAGAGGTATGGTTAACTAACTCATGCTTATTGTTTATTAGAAAACAATTATAAAAAGTCGTAATACATACAAATTTTTCCAATTTCAGGGCGTGTCGGCCTCTTATCAGTCCATCGACTAACTAAAAAACTACAACTACTTAATCAACTTTGGACCTTTTCTTTGCTATCGCTTCTTCTACTGCTCGTAGCTGCTTCATTAGTTCTTCTCGTCGAGTTTTTGTTGTTGAAGCAGTAATGCCAGCCGCCGAAAGTTGTTGTTCAGATGGAGGTGAGGGTGAAGGAGAAGGTGGACTTACCGCTGTGGGAGTTGCCACATCTTCCTGCTAAATAAAAGACAATTTAATCGTATTGTATTTTTTATATTTTTTGAAGCGAATAAAGGCTAATAGTTACAAAAATCCTCTCGCTTACCTTTTCATCTTCCCAGGTTTCCTCCTCAAAATCATCCAATTTCTCCAAAACCACGTTATTGTTCCTATTAAATGTGGTCTTCTTCCCCTCAATTGTCAGCTTAATTCTCTTTGAATCCTTAAATTGATGAGACATGGATATATTAATTGGAACATTGGTTGATGTAAATCTTACCTTCTCAATTGGAGGCGCAATTTTTTCAGGCGGCGGACTCTCATGTCTCTTTTTCGGCATGGGAGGTGGTGGTTGGGACTGCAACGAAGGAGCAGTGCGACGTTGCTGCATTCTGCCAATGTGAGTAGTGTCCAAAGAAGAGGAAGAATCCGACGAGGAAGACGATCTACACAATAATGAGACAAAAAACAAAATATGGGTTTTGTCTTGTCCTTCCATCGCTATTTATTTACCTTGCGGGTCTGTCCCTTCGGTTCCTATTTTTGTATGATCCTGCAGCAGAACTAGACGATGAGGATGAAGATGACCGCGTATGCCGCCTACTGTAACGGCTATTCTTGGTATAGCGCGCAGGCGGGGGCGTTCTTGACCTTGACCGAGATCGAGAACTTGAGCTCGATTTGGTCTTCTTGGATTTCGACGACGAGGAACTTCTCCGCTGAAACTTGCTTCTGTAATACCTTACGGGTTGTGGGGGCGGTTCAGGCGATGACGCCTTTTGCGCTGAGCTGTTAGTACGGGACATAAATGGTCTAAACTGCTGCTGTTGTTGGGGAAAGAATCCTCCTCTCCCACCACTTCCTCCTCGACCACGGAATCTAATTAATTAAATAGTAATAATGACAATTTGAGTGAGAAATTGATGAAAGATTGGGAACACTTGCCTCGTATTATAATTTGGAGCATATCGCTGAAATGGAGGAAGCTGTCGATGATGATGATGCATCGGAGCATGAGGAGGAACTCGAGGCTGATAGTCGTCTGGAGGAGGAGCAATGCGGACAGCTAGAAAATGAAAGAGTAGATAATGGAGGAAAAGCCGGAGAAGTTGAAGCTGTAATTTTATTACCAGTGGTATCCTCTGGTGAAAGCTCGCGGGGAGGTGCCTTTCTAATAACTCTGCGATTGCTGCCACTGGAACGCGAAGAGCTGATAAGGCAAGAAAGTCTAAATCAAATCAAGGTCAACAAAACGCCATGAACTGTAATTGCGAACCTCGCAGAACTTGATCTTGAATGCGATCTTGATCTTGATCTGGAAACGGATCTTGATGGACTTGGACTTCTTGAAGTACGCTTTCTCTTTCCTTCCCATTTCCTGCACAATGAGAACAATCATTAAACCGAAGTGTCGAGGCATAAATAAGTGCTACCTTACCTTCGCCCATCCAAATGATGCACCTTCTGTCGTACAAATTCCAGATCTATTTTATTACTATTAGCCGCTCTCTTCTGCTGAACAAGAAGCAGTTTCTCCTCATCATTTTCCTCTTCGACTTCTACTGCCGGTGGACCACTTTCAACTTCGTCAATTGGCTTCCTCACAAAGCAGAAGTCGTTTTCCTTATCAATCTCCTCCTGTGCTAGGGATAAGTTCATCTTCTTTTCCACAAAGTCCACGTCCGTCTCTTTCCGCTTCGCACTTGCCTTTATCATCTGCTTCGCATTCCTCAGTCCCCGTTCCCATGCCGACTCTGGCATTTTGACCGGAGGAGGTAGTAATCCTCCCATCGGAGGAGGACCACCACCGCCTCCCCCTCCTCCAAACGGCATGAAACTCGGCGTCGGAAGCAGTCCTTGTTTGACCATAGGTTGCACCATGGGTGGTGGTGGCCTGGGCAAAGGTTCGAACATGGTGTACAATCCTTTGTCATTTACGCCGGGATGGAGAAACCTGAAGAAGTACAATTATACATGACGTGAGATGATAAGTACAAATATACTAGTCCAACCTGCACGACTGTCCCCAAGTACACAATCCCTTGCCAAAGAAACGACACACTGACACTTGCGCTTCCTCCTCAGACACTTCACCCTTCATATAAACCATACAACCATCGTCATTACCTCCCAATCCTAGTCACATTTATCAAACAACCCACCTCTTCCAAGGAGTCAGAGTCCCTTTCACCATCCCCATCTCCGTTATCATCCTCACCATCCCCGTCACCATTATTATTGTCGGCAGCACTAATGGACTTCTTAGCCGCTGGATTGCACTCCCCTTCTTCCAAAAGGGCCCCGTCCTCAGTCTCCCCACCTTCTACCTTCTCCTCCTCCTCCTCTGACAACACTTCACCCTCTGACGAAGACATTACTATTTTACTCCTTGACTAAACTACGAATTTATCAACAATGGGAACGATTATGACGGAATCGAATTAAATGACAAGATGGAAGCCAACTGTTGTAAAAGCTCAACAGAAGTTCTTCTTTCTGAGGAGGATGACGGATTAATTTTGTGCAAAAGTTGCAAATA
The DNA here is from genome assembly GCA_034696445.1 of Isotomiella minor. Classification (NCBI taxonomy): domain Eukaryota; kingdom Metazoa; phylum Arthropoda; class Collembola; order Entomobryomorpha; family Isotomidae; genus Isotomiella; species Isotomiella minor. The sequence continues at coordinate 4,368 of JAQIWU010000503.1, forward strand.
GATTTGATTGTGCAAAATTAAAGGAACCGAATTCCTTCTCGGAGGAAATCCCGTTTTTGTTGTTTTATGATCGGCTTTATGATCCCGTTTGAAGAAATGCGCCTCCTCTGAAAGCAGCTTTTAGTCTCATCTTTACGCTTTATTGCTGGCTTCTTCTCTTTTCAAATCTTATCTGATTTAGCTTCCTTAAATAATTTTACATTCCTTAATTACTTCTCTTAATTATGTTGAGGTAGTTTACTTTTTGGCTTTTTGTCTGACTTGACTTTTACTGACTGCTGCACTGTCTGACACTTCACTAAAAATACTCTTATTGACGACGACTTCATGATAATACTTCACACACTTGTCTTATTACATGTCTAATGGCTCGCTACACACGACAACAACAATATTATTATTAATTACCATATACGACCCGTTAATTACTTTGGTTTTTGGTTATTATTACCCAGAAAATACTTTTGTTTAGTAGAAAACAGTCTGTCAATTATGTTGATGATGATGATGATGTTGCTGTTGCTGTTGCTGCTGTTGGTGTTTCCTTGCGAAACTATTTTCCGCAATGAATTGTAGATAAGTGTCCAAAATGGCTGACCCTGTTGTCCCATCGGAGGATGATGACCCTGCAGACGCTGGAGCATTGTTAGGCTGACCCGGAGGAGGAGGAGGCGGAGGAGGTTGGCCTGGAATGCCGTGTTGAAGACTGCTATGCTCTACCCCTTGCATTGCTTGGATGTGATGCTGTCCTCCCCCGTTTTGTTGAAGATAACTGTTGCTTTCACCAAGGAGCCTTGCGGCAAGTGCTGGATCGAAGGGGGCTGGCATGGGAAGGACTGGCAAGTCTTTGGTGGAGATCCCACGGTGCTGGCGACTCATGTGGGAATGGAGAGAATTTCGAGACTGTATAACAATTAGAAGGGTCACTTTAAGTAGGGGGTCTCAAGATTTAAGTCATACATACCTTGGCAACGGTTCCGCAGAGCACACACCGATAGCCTGGGCAACTGGTGTGCTTATCTTCAAGGTGCGTGCGAAGCGTGTGTGCAGACCTGTAAGACAAAGAAGAAGCGTGTAGGATTTTCCATAATTCAGAGCAGTATGAAGAAATGTTTTTATACCTATAGATTTTGCCACACTTGGGACATGGACGTGGATCCGTCGCCCGAATTCGGCCTATGGAAGAGCATGATGATGGAGGTTGTTGGTTGTTGAGTGTCTGCCCTGATTGGACTGATTGCTGAGTGTTATTTGCTAATGAACCTTGGTAATCGTCGTTCTCATCAAAGTCAGACTCGTCCTCTTCGTCATATAATCTCGAGGATTCTACACACAAAAGCGTGGGGAAAGTCAAGAAAATTGAAGGAACAAACAGAAGGGCTTATTTACCACTGCTTGAATTATTGCCCAACAAAGCCTTGACCAAAATGGAGGACTCTTGCTTGTTTTCCTCAACCAAGCCTTTTATATTTAGGGCTTTGGCAACCTGGAAAAAGCTGGCCAACTCAGCCTCCCCTGCAAGAGAAGATAGATATTGACCGACCACTTGTTAATGAGCCCCTTATAAAATATGCCAAAGGGTCCATACCAACGTTAACTTCCCCTTCGTACAAAAATTGTAAAATCTTTTCTAAGTCTTGACTCTGTACTTCTGGTAAGATGATCTCGGTATTGTCGCAACAGCAGAGTGGTGGGGCGGTCTGAGAAAGTGGATATATTTAACCTCTCTCAACCTTTGGACGCCTTGTACAAGTTACCTTAAGTACCCCCTCGATGAAGCTGCTCCCCATCGCAACCACAAGTCTATGGCAGAGGAGGGTCTTGTCCTCACAAATTAATTTCAAATCGGCAAACTGAGTAGACTCTCGCAAGAGTTTGAACTGTGATTGCATGGAGGTGAAGAACTCGTTCCATTTTAGACTGTATTTATTGTTACTCGGAGTGCTATGATTATTATTATTATTGCTGATGTCCATTTTCAAGTACTTCTACGTAGTCTAGTAAAAAATTGCATAGATACAAGAAAGACATTAATATGGCGTGTTGTGGTGATTAATTAGGAAAAAGGATCGATAATTCCCATCAAGTATCTTTTAGTCTTAAAAACATTCATTCACTTCACTTTACTTTACGGGGAGAGAAGTGAGAGAGAGAGAGAAAGAGAGAAAGAGATGGGGATGATGCTTTGCTTTTGGGGACTCCCGATTCTCGGGTTTAATCGGGGACCCTAGAAGAAAAATATTGATTTTTACATTTCATTATTATCACAATTCCCTTATCCTCGGACACTGACTGGGTATACAGGAGAGAGAGAGAGAGACCTATATGTCACGACACCACCACTACTGCTCCATTCGCCCTAGAATATATATGCATATTGTACATACTCCTTGAACTACTACCACCACCAGTGTCGCAAGTTGGGCTGAGGAAAAAGGGATAAGAAGAAGTGTGTTAAAGTAATTTTTTAATCATGGAACCCTGTTTAAGTGGTCCATAAAAAAGTAGGGAAAATTGAGACAAGTAGTTTAGGAGGTGCATGGTGCAGGGGAGACGATCATCGCGTCGTCATGTCTCAGGTCCGCATTACTACACTTTTATAAAAGCCTCCACACACACACTTTGATCCATTTGGTTGTATCCGAGTTTTGGTCTTGGCATCCTGTCAAGAATCTATTTATAATTTAATTTCTCTCTGCTCTTTTTCACGATTTCCGTAATTTTTTTGGTATTTTCAAAAGTTTTAAAAAAATTGTAGACAATGCTACTTAGAAGAAGAGTGAGTTCAAAAATACGCAATATATAACACTTGCATGTGTGTGTGGATATATAATTTATTGATTTTTTCACCACGTTGGTCGCATTGCGGTATTTAAATTTTTCATTATTCTGACTAACCCTACAGGGCTCGGCGGACTCTACTTACTCGCAACCATCGTCTGACCTGTCACTAGTAAGTCCTTTGGCCTAGATTTGACCACTTTTGTTTAACCGTTTCCTGGGAATCTTTTTAGGATGAGGAACGTGAGGTGTTGCGAAGGGAGACTGAACGCCAGGCCCTTGCTCAGTTGGAGAAGGCCAAGGTATGTTTTAAAAGGTTCCCTTTAAGGCATTTTACAAACATTTTTGTCCTTTATTCTTAGACCAAGCCTGTGGCCTTTTCTGTACGTACGAACGTCAGCTATGACGGCAGTGTGGATGACGACTCCCCCGTCCACGGATCCGCCATTTCTTTTGGCGTTAGAGACTTTTTACACATTAAGGTCTGACAATTATAAAACTATAGTCTGTATCCGTTGCCTGGGAAATGTGAGACTGACTGTGAAAATTGTGAATGTGTAGGAAAAGTACGACAACAATTGGTGGATCGGTAGATTAGTGCATGAAGATGGTATGTGGTTAATTCATTTGTACTTTACTCTTATGAATAATTGAATGACCATTTTGCAGGCCCAGAAGTTGGTTTCATTCCCTCCCCCGTTAAATTAGAAAACCTACGCCTCTTAAATTCCCAAGCGACTGTTCGCAACTCTAAAATGTACTCTTCTTCAGGACGAAACTCAAGCGCAACTAATTTGGGTATGGGAAATGTGAGACTGGGGAGGCTTTGATTGACTGGGTTGATTGTTGATTGTGCAGACCATTATGGGGACACGACAGAGGGTGACTCGGACTCACTCTCGAGGATGAAACTTGGTGGTGCCGGAGGAGCGAATAAGGAACATAAACGAAAACCATTCTTTAAGAAACAAGAAAACATTCCTCCGTACGATGTCGTGCCTTCCATGAGACCCGTCGTTCTTGTGGGACCGTCCCTCAAGGTCAGAAATTTATTGAAATGTGTGAAGATTATGAGACTTAAATGGCATTGTTGCAGGGCTACGAGGTTACAGACATGATGCAAAAGGCTATTTTCGACTATCTCAAGCACAAGTTCGAAGGAAGGTAAGCGTGCTCAATGCATTCCAAGAGGACTTGTTAATTCATGACAAATTTTGCAGAATTATAATAACTCGTGTCACGGCGGATATTTCTTTGGCGAAGCGCTCGCTACTAAACAACCCGTCCAAGCGAACGCTGATGGAACGAACCAACTCCAGATCGTCCAATTTGGTAATGCCATAATAACCAACGCTACAATCGGTTGGTTTTTAAAACTATTGTTAAATATCATTCTCAGGCTGAAGTTCAGGCCGAAATTGAAAGAATTTTTGAACTGGCTCGAACACTGCAACTCGTGGTGCTGGATTGTGACACCATAAACCATCCTTCACAACTCGCAAAGACAAGTCTGGCTCCGATTATAGTGTACTTAAAAATCTCATCACCAAAGGTATGCAATCCCCAACGAATAGAACCGTAGTATCTTATGTTATCTGTCTACACTTAGGTGCTACAACGGCTTATTAAATCTCGGGGCAAGTCTCAAGCTCGCTTCCTGTCGGTGCAGATGGTCGCCGCAGAGAAGTTGGCCCAGTGCCCTCCGGTGAGTGACCTAACATAAACATTATTGCGGATAATAGTGATCAAACAATGTGACAATGTGTAGGAAATGTTTGACGTGATTCTGGACGAGAACCAATTAGAAGAGGCCTGTGACCATCTTGCAGAGTTTTTAGACATTTACTGGAGAGCGACTCACCCGCCTGCTCCAACAGGTACTGTAACACTTATACATCCGAGGCACCACAGTGAGTTCTTACATTCGTTTACCTGTAGGACCACCCCCACAAACTCAATCTGTATTGCATACTCAACCACAAGCACACCACCACCAGCAACAACAACAGCAGCAGAAAAATTTTCAGTTTGGTATGTCAACCTGCATGACCCCTGACCTGACATAGGTATCTTATACATGAGGTATTATTGTAGCCTACTACCAACAACAACAGCCTCAGTACCCACAGCCACCTCATCCGCACCACATTCAACAACAGCAGCAGATGCATCCTCTACACTTTCAGCAGCCACCGCAAATGCAGCAGCAGTATCGCCGGTATGGTAACAGTGACCTGGAGGATTATGATGAAGGTAACCGCAAGCATTGACCTACATTCACTACTACATTCTTGTGACTTTGATCGTGCAGGGACCTTTGACCAATTAACCGCTTGGACTCCAACGCAGCAGCCGCCGCCGATGATGTTTCCGCAGCAACTACCGCCGCAACAACAACAACCGTTTCCGAGGCAACTACGGCCTTACAATGCTTCTTCTGCACAACATTAATGCTCATTTTTTATTTTTCTCTTCAAATTTCAACTTAACATTTAAAAATGTGCCTCAACAATAAAGACCTTCAATGATTTCCATAATGTAATAATAACAACTAACGAAAAAAGTTGTAAGAAACTTACTTTCTTTATCGAATCACGATTCCCAAGTTTTTGACGGCTACCTCAGAAATCTTCCGATGAATGATGTTTGCTTGAGCTTTGGTTAAGGTTTTGTGCATATGTCGGTAGACAATTCGATAGGTGTGACTGGTTCGATTTGTCTTGGGATGAAGGAATTCGTCAATGAGAGTTACCTACAAGCAAGAACAAGTTCTTAGGTAAGAACCTAATGTATGATATGCTAATCTCATAACTTACCTGCTCCACAACGTCGCCACCAACATTCCTAACTATGTCGTAAAAGTCGCTACTCTCAAAGGTCTTATCCGTTGGTAGCCAAACACTCAAGTCATTGGGGCAGGGAGGATATACACTCACAGGCTTATAAGTTATTGGTGTGCACGGATCTTCCACTTTGAACTGGTGCAAAAAGCCTGGATCAGTACTCCAAAACAGCCTTATATCCGGTAACTGATACAATCTCATGGCGAGGCGTTCCAATCCTAGGCCAAACGCCCATCCGATCTTTTCATTAGCTCCGGCTACATAAAACATGGCAACTCTATAATGGAAATACTAATCAATAGAATAAAGAACCGTTTACGAACCATTTTTCAGAATAGCTTGTTCCATTATTCCACACCCAAGCATTTCCATCCATTCATCATTAAATTTGACTTCAAGTTCCCAAGACGGATGGGTGAAAGGGAAGTAAGTGTCAACCCATCTAGCTTCCACATCTACACAAAAAACATAAATAGTTACAAAATTGAACTGCCTATAATTACTCCTAAAACACTCTAACCTTGTCCAAAAAGATGTTTGACTAAATTAAGGAGTGTAGACTGCAAACTCTTCGTCATGACGATGACGGCATCAGTCGTGTGACTCTCCTGCTTTTCAGGCGTCCTAACTCCCCCTTTCTCCTCAAAAATCTGTAGTTCCTGTGCCACCTTCTCGTCCTGGAAGACATCAAGGGGGCCGCACATCCTGACTCCCTCGACTTGATGGAAAATTGGGTAGTGGGTTCGGTCAATCTCGTCCCTCCGGTACACATCCCCCACCACCATGAAATTATTCATCCCCTGTCTGATAAGTTCGGACTGATGCGCGGACGTGTGAGCGCGAAGGAGAAAGTCTTTGTTGAGATAATAGCAGTCGGACTTTTTCCTTGAAGGATGATCAGGGGCCACTGTAATTCAATCATTATTCTCTTATTAGCGAATGAATACAATACGACAAGACAAAAAGACTGACCTAGTAAAGAGTCAAAGTTCTGCTGAATGGTGACAACGGGGTTGATGTTGTCAAACACGGAAAACAGCGGCGTCCTCATGGATCGTCCAGGAAAACTCTTGTAGAAAAAGTCAGCAATCCGTTGCTTCATGAGACAGAGGGGGTGGTACTTTTGGCGATGGAGTCCCCTTCCCACTTGACCAACAATACGGTCCGTGACATTCGTCCAGTCGTCTTTAGTGAAGGGATGGCCATTGAGAATCACCTGATCCTTGGCAATGCAGTTGACTGATGGCGTCTGAGGGTCAGTCTTTGTATTTTCACCCTTCTTCTTCAACACTTCTTCCTCCGGCGAAGGTTCGGAGGAGTAGAACCGCCGTTGTCGTCGATAAGAACAAGGCAATTGCGATGACAACGACGACAATCGATGCCAACGGCGCAACAACATCGTCAGGGACGAGGGAAGGGGACAAGTGCAATTAATTACGGATAAGGAACTGTTTAACATTTTTTATAAAGAAAGAAAATAAATTTCGGAGAGAGACACCGGCAATCAGCTGTGGAATGGATCGAGCTGTGGGAGAAGCCTACCGTTCCTTCGGCCTTGACTTTTCATGAATGACAATTGGAAACAGTCATTGGAATGAAAGAACAACATTGATAACATCTTATCTGTCTTCAGTGTTTTTACTCAATATAAAAGAAAGAGTGTACAAAACGCTTGTATAAGATAGTTTTTGGGGGGCATATTGATACTGTGGTTTTAGCATCGACCCAAAAGACGCCTGATGCCATTACAGTATGCAACGCCAAGGATGCCGTTGACGAGATCTCTGACCGGGGCTGGGGTTCCAATCTTAAGGGCCTCATCTACTATTCCCGTAACGTTGCCCGTTCCTGAGTTAATGACCACCTTTGAGATCTGGTTGAAAAGGAAGGAGTCGTTCCCACCTCCTAAGCCACCCACAATCGGATTACTCTGTGACTGTGTTGTACCATTCGTCGTAGCTACAGGGGCCATAGCAGGGGCCGTGGCTGCAGCAGCGGGAGGGTACTGTGGTAAGGCTGCGGCGGCGGGTTTTGGTGTAGCATTTAATCCCGTCAGAGTTCCAAAAACGCCTAGGCCTGGAGGAATGGGTCCATTCGACGTGGCCCCGGACAAAGTAGACAAAATCTGTAAATGAAAAAGAATGCTATTAGGTAAAGAGGGACACTGTGGGTGGGTCTATTAGAATTAAAACTACCTGGTCCACAATGCCTCTTGCTTGTCTCTCCAGAATGAGTTCATCCGCGATCAAGAGCTTTTCCAAGAACGCTGTCTCATCTTCCCCAAGAATGGCACGGGTCCTAGCATAGACTTTGTTCAGCGCATCTTCCTCCTCGTTCTTCAGACCTCTGTACCTGGAGCTTGCTTGAGCCACCAGGGATATCTAGAAGGGCCGACTAGATAAGAGTTTTTTTTTATGTTCCAATATTACCTGGAGAAGGATCACCACCAACCTAGAAAAGGTAATTCTGCACATCTCGACTATGAAATGAAACTGTCTAAAGCACACTCTGACTACGCACATTTGTCCTCCCTATTTTTATAGAATGTCGTTCCGAGGGTAATGATATGGGGGAGGAGGAGGACTGAATATAGGGGGTCTCTCCTTGACCTTAATATATCATGTTCTGATCCAGCCTGCCAGACCCTCTGATGCAATAAAGAGTTTTGCAAATAGATCAGATTCATTTACATCCCATCATCATCATTAGGTATTATTGAGATTTTTCACGCGACAAAATGCATAATAATGGGTCTAAAAAAGTAGGTAATAAATTAGATGTTGTAACCTACTGATAGTGATAGCTTGGTAAATTAAATTGCACATCTTTTGTTCCCAGACCAAAAGTCTTGGTACAACTTTCTTCAAATCAAATTAATCCTTTGCCATTTGTCAATTGACAAATCCATGCACAAACGCTTGAGGATTATGTTATTGCTTTATATCTTTGTTGAGCACATACAAAAGCCATATTATCATTGCGAAAAGCCATGTATAATTTTTGCACTACAACCTTAAAACACAGGCATAGGGCCCGAGGGGTCTCTGCGCCAAACCAACCATAGTATACTTTTATCCTATAACGATGATGGGGGCAGAAGAGAACATTACATTCACAATGCAAGGTGGTTATCATCATGTGTGTGGGAACGAAGTAGGAACGACCGTGGTCTTCTGGTTAGCTTTTTTGCTATGGCTTTAACGGTGCATGAATGAACACATTTTATGCCCATGCAATTCCCCCTTCAGTCAGTCTTAAAACAGAGCTCTGCAAGACGAGAAGAGAGCAGTGGAAATGTCGCAGTTTGAGTTTCTTCTTTCACAGCCCAAATTTTAGCAGCAGCAGCAGCTCAAATTGCACACCAGCCACAATCACATCGCATCACATGGTTGCGTCTTCTGTTGTGACTGTGACTCTGACTGTGTGATTGTGAAAGGAGGGGGAAGAAAGGGACTTGAAATTTTAATATTAAAAAATATAAAATAGTTTAAAGTCTTCTCTTCTCTTATCATCACCCGATAACAACAACATAACACCAAGTCAAGTCCGGCAAAGGAAAACATAACACACCACACAACAATAACATCATGCTATAAAACCAAACATAAATCAATCCAACAAATTAAAATAATATTTTTAAAATTTTCATCAAGATTTGAAGAGGCCGTTTTAAGAGGAAGAAAGTTTTTTAATTCTGCAGTTTGTTGTTTTATTGTGCTGCTGCTGCTGACCTCCTGCAGCGATCGTCATTTCGGTCATGTTGATTTTGTGATAATTTTGTCATTTTTGCAAATATTTAAACAGAATGTGAAATAGAACAAAGTTAGGGCAGTCTATGCATGTCATCGTCGTCAATTTTGACTGACTGTCATGAGGAGACGTGACGACGACGGTTGCATGGAGAATAGATACCATGGAGATTAAGATTACCTACTTAAATACTTGTTCCTCGTGAGGAAATAAACAAAAGCCAAATTCACAATTTAATTTATTCTGTATTGTTGACATAATCAGCTAAACAAAGTACAATCCGATAAATAATTCTTTGTAAATCTACTTAATTCTTCGGGGATTAGAAAGCATATACACACCGGTTCGTGTGTGGGGAAAGTCGTCGGCTGGGAGAAAGTTGTCTCTCCAAAACTTTTTTTGTAAATAATAGTGTTTGAAGGGAGAAAGAAAGTTGGAAGCCATATCATTAAATTAAATTGGTGTAAAAGTCAAGTCAAACATACAAAAGTGAATGAGGGATACCCAGAGGAAGAAGGATTGCAGCATTCGTAGTGGAACTGGAACTGAGGGCAAGGCCGTAGTCACCATGAATGCAGGCAGGAGACGGGCGTGGAAGTTGCGTAAGTACCACATTATCATAATTAGCATGGTATTGTCATAAAAGTTTGTGGGAAAGTTTCATACATACGCAAATAATGCGTTGTCTGACTGACTTGACTGCTTTCTCCGTTTCTGTCAGTTTTTTTGGGTGAAAGTGCGTGGCGTAATTGCACGACCACAAATTTTTAGTGCGTGGTGGTTAATGTTATCGGTCTGGATCTGGACCAGTTGTTGCCAAAAGATCGAACAACTTGCTAAAATCAAAAGATAATCAGAACAGACAGTTTGATCTGTTGTAGCAATTTCATTAGATTGGATTTTTATTATAGGGTGAGCAAGGCTTGCTCTGGTTGGTTTCGATGTGGTACACCAGCACCATTAGGTTCAATAATTAATTAATGAGTACCAACTTCATTTGCTGCTCTGAGCTCTGGTATAGGAAAAGATTCAGTTCAGTCGAAGATTAGATTGATTCAGTCAGTCTTTTGCAAGACACTTTTATCTTCAACTGGTCTTCTTCGAATTTTGGGTTTCTTCGTTGTTGCTGTCTGTCATTACTCAATTTTATATGTTTCACTTGGTGCGCTGGTAATTTGTAATTCACACTCCTGTTCACAAGTATATGCATCATTATTAAAAGCAGTTAAAACTTTTTGCTTCATCATGCTCAATACTCATAATATGCTGAAATTAATGATTTTTGTAGACACTTGAAGCTGTACGAATTTCAAAAGAATTGCAGATGCATACAGTATTTGGTTGGTGGTGTGGGAAACATTTTTTCTTTGCAATCGAAACTGAAGTATGGATCGCTTCTTTGTTAGCATTCACGTTCTAATTATTCCTATCCTATGTATGCACGTAATAATTATAAACAGAACGCAGTAAAACATACGTCAAATTTGCTCTCATAAAATGGAACCATAAAGCAAGTAAACCATGTAATGATGAAGAAGAAGAGTCTAATATGTTTTTGCTGTTGAGCAATAGTAATAGAGAGGAGGAATCATGTCAAAAGTAAAGGAATTGAAATTATAAATCTTGGCTTATATGATGTAAAGTATGCGGCGTTGTTGTTGTTGTTTATTATGCAGCTCAATTAATTTCATTTTTAATGTTCCATTATCATTGGGGTCTACATACCTACTCGTATGAATGATCTCAAGTCATAAAGTAATATCCTCATTAATTTCATTATATGAGCCTTTGCTGCTTCCGGTATTGTATTCTGCCATATGAGTTATAGTGCCAATCATATAACGCAGTAATTAACTCATTGGTCTTTCTGAATGTTTTTTATTATTTTATGTTGTAGGTTTAACTCCCCTTAATTTCTATTTCTCTATTTGCATACCATTAACAATCCTACGCTGCTGCTGCTCAAGGAAATTTAATGATTATGATCCTCTTGACACGATGGGCGTATGTTATGTAACAGGCGTTGGTACGAAAGGTGTGACGTATCCGTCCGGTTACCTTTAATGTCTGCACATACATTCGGAAATTGTAATAAATTGGTTTGATGGGTAAACATATAGATTCCGTTTCGGTTTGCATTTTAAAATAATGAACTTCATATCTTGTTACTTTTCGACAGAGATTTTAGTATTTGCCTGCCACTCCTCTACCATGTTCACACTCCTGAGTTTCAATTTTACTTTGCTTTGCTTCCCCTGTGGGTGGAATGAAATGAAAAAGAACAGTGACTGTAATTTGCAGAGATATATGATGGGTTTTGTTATCTACTTATTTGCTTTACGGGCAAAAATGAAAATAGGTAATGCAATTGTGTTGACTTTTGAATTGCATTTCATTGCAGCATCCTGTCGCATCATAAAAACGTGAAGCAATAGTAAAGCCAAGTTTAAGGTTCTATATAATGGCAGAAATTAATTTTATGTTGGTGCCTTCTCAAGCGAAAACTATCAAGACAAGCAAGGAGCACGACTAAAGCTTTTTAGACTGTACTCTACCTCGTATTGTTGAGTTCTTGTAAAGCTCGATTGAATTGCAGTTTGTTGCATGAAATGAAATATGAAGTGCAGTGCAAAATGCTTTGTTGTAGGTATCATATTTTACTAACTCTTATACCAAACGCGTAAAAGTCTGTGGGCTCTGCCTCAGCAAAATAAGGTTGCAGAAAAACGCGAAATATTATTGCATTTGCTGCATTACATTCTGAGAGAAGAAAAGCTTGATTTTTACCAAAGATAAAGGATAAAGCTTTGGCTTTCAGCATTACATGCTGCTTAGATTCGCCTTCGCCTTCAATACCAAGTCCACCCATTCAACTAATCAATGTCCATTCTTTTTATTATTGTAGGTGAAATTACAGAATATATTGCAGAGTTTAGTACCTTTGGCCAAAGCCAAATAACATCTAATTCTAGGTTATCTAACTTCTCTCCAACCCACTCAATTTTGCAAGTACAATTCTTCTTCAACACTTTTTGACACGACGAATTGGAATTTTAGTATTGAGATGTTTTAGACTTTGTGAGGATAATTTGCAGTTGTGCAATGGTGATTATATTATCCCAAAAATACTGCGATGAGAATGAGAGGTTTGTTTAAGAGGATGAGAAAACATATGCGCATGTGTGTGTGGTATAAAATTGATATCTTCGTAATTACATTGCGATCGTGAGAATAAGGTCCTCTCCTAAATTGATAGTAATTACAGGTCTAGGGCTGTCCTTACATTGTACACATTTTGCATTCTCCTCTGTGTGCAAAACATTAATGATACACATTGACATTTGCAAAGTGGAATGAGATGAGATAGCGGCGGAAGACTTTTTGTCTTGTGTGCATGTATGTGGACGTGGACGAAGATTTAGATCGTCCTTATGCACCTGAGGTCACCGCGTTATTGCATGCTAATGTTACACTTGGAAGAAAAATTCAAAACCATAGAACACAACTTGCTTTCATGTGCATCATGAATTCATCATTTCTTGCATAGCAAAAAAGTACCAAGACAAGACCTCGATGGCAAAAAGCACGAAAGGTTCAGGAAGTTGTTGCATTATTCTTCTTCAGAAGTGGTCTACCGTTCTGTGTTTCTCTTTCTCTGCAAAAAGAATGGAAAACTGTTTTCCTGCAAAGCATCTATATTTAGAGCCAAGTGAAGACTTGTCTAAAAAAATTAATTTCCATATATGTAAAACGGTATTATAAAAAGCTTAAAATTACAAAAACGGTGTGTAACAACAATGTTGCCTACGTTTGCACAAAGCCAAGAGTACTTCTTTTTTTGCCCTTTTTGATGAGACATTCTATTATGTTATCGCGAACTCGCTTTCTGTGCAGTTTTTGTTTGAGTAAAATAGAAAGCATTGTGGCTTATTACAACGCAAAAAAGAACTGTAGTTTGTGTAGACCAAATATGGAAACCTGCGATGATTCTTATTACATTTGCAGCAAAACGAATCACTCCTACGTACGCATTTTTGCATGACGTTTACATAAAATAACTTTGGTTGTAGCTCAGACTCAAACTGTTGTTGCATAAAAGTCTTCAGCTTTAAGATAGTCTTTTGGGTGTAGCAAAGGAGCATACGAAATAATTATTATTGGGATTAGAATGGTGATGAATAGAATAATTTCTGCTCCTCTTAACGTAATGGGACTTGACTTCATTTCTTGCATTATCAATGAGAAATTGATCAAAAAACTGCACGACTGACTGAGTAAAGGATTCCTTGCTGTTACAACCTTTGTTATTGCGTCAAACAAACGCCAATGAAATGGAATATTCTTGTTCAGACTTATCTGTAAGACCGTAATTGTGTAGTAGCTGAAAGTAGTGCAGTCAGTGTCAGTTTTACAAAGAGGCTCATTAAGCTTGACTATACAGAATAATGGGTGGATGCTATAGAAATATGCGAAGTGCTAATGGAGTAGTTGCTTCAAATTAAAACTGAACGAATGTGGGAGCCGAACGAATTTATGTACGGCTGCCTATTGTGAGTAATTAAGAAGTTAGTTAAACCGCATTCATTATCAACATATTTAAAATCTGCTCTGCTTTTACGTTCTGAGTTGAAGGTCTGCCTGTCACAAAGCTATAGCTTCATATTTGAAAGACAAGCCAAAAGATAAATTTTGCTTGACCACCAATTTACGGTTCACACTATTTATCTGTTTTGTGACATGATGGCACAACACGTTTTGATAAAATTGGCGTCTCTAAAAAAGTAAATCTGTAACGGTCGCGTTATTTCGCCAGACAGGAATACGAATGCATATGGTGTCGGACCGTAATTTACCTCAACCTTCCCTTTTGTCCTCGTCGCCACGGTAAAAGTGTACTTTTGTACCAGTGCCAGGGTTTTGTTGGAGCGTTTCAGGGCGTTCATCTATTATTGTGTACGCAAGCCAGCGGACCCAGTGTAGGCAGTTCTTCCTTTTCGGTGTGAAGCATGAAGCATTGTTTAGTCGATGTTACGGTCCTCTTTTGTGTACCGATGATGTGTGGTGCTATTAATGGAGATTGCTAATACACAAATTGACTCCTTTTGAATTACTGGATTTGCATAGAAAATGTAGAGTTCTTGCTATAGTTCATTGTTTCCTTCGGTTTTGGGAGCGATGACCACATGAACCGAGAAAAGAATAGTTCATAACAATAAATATTCAAACAAAGGCAGGAACAAATAATTTGGTTCAATATTTTGTGTCTTGTGTACTTTTCTTGGCTGTAACGTTTTGCAAGCTTGTTTTTTTATGTTTTGCAATAATTGAATTCTGAGACTGATACTGAGACTATTTGAAATTGAGGCTGAATTCAGAATTGTTTGCAGTGATTACAATAATGTTGTATGGCGTTCTTGTGGTAACCACTTCCGTATGATCCTGCAATAAAGTTTACATAATATCTTTGTCAAGTAAGTATCCCCCACCAAACTTTCTTCAAGGGAGGGGTACAAATTGTAACTTCCGATGATCTGTTTTGTCATATATAGGGTGCTGATCTTTTAACTTCTTTGAACGATGAATGGAATCACTAATATGAATTAGGCCCATTGGCAATAATTATTATTGGATTGTTAAAAAGAACGGTGGGTGGGTTAGGGTGTAGCAGAGACATGATACTTGTATAAATGGTATTGCGCAACAATTGCGACTAATCTCAAAACCTGCAACGTTTTGCGTTGGCGTTGTTGTGTTATTGTACGTAGTATTAAATCAAGACGCCAAGCTTTCTTCAATTGATTTGTTATTACTGATGATGGTGGGTACATCAAAAGTGACCAATCGGTATCATTCCTCCTGCGAAGAATCTTGATTACGCCGTGAACCTTGATTTTAGTGATCGACTATAGATTGACTCATTATTGTGCTTATCGCATACCTGATGAAGTCATATCCTCCAAGCCAAGTGGACACACCACCGTTTATCTCTCCACTTCAACTGGGCTGTTGACTATTTGATGAGCAGGGGCAGGGGAAGTAGGAAATGACGTTGACGTTGCGGCTGGATGGAATAGAAAGCGTCCAACGAATTGTTATTGATTATTGATTTCATCCTTTTCCTTTGCATATTTTATTAATGAAATATTGACAATGAGGAATGCCAGGGAAAATTTATTGACTCTTGGATTTCATTCCATTATTGGTGGAATATTATTCTGGGTATGTTGTACGGTGTTAATTTCATGGCCATAACATTAGCTATCCATCTCACCAGTGTTGAGGTGAAGGCGAATGTGCTATTGTTGTGATCGATTTATGCTCGTCTTTTCAAAATTAACCACTTGACGGAGAAAGATTCAGTAACTTACGCTGAATGCCTACAATAGCAACTTCATGACATTCACAATTCAGTTTGAATGAATATGCTTAATTTCAAAGGCGACCCAATTAATGAATGATCTCTTCCTAATGCATCATTGCCTTTACATATTCTTGTTCCAAAATCCGAATGAATGTTAACAGTATCAAAAATATGCTTTGAATGTAGGTGTCGGGAATAATGCTGATTTTATTCTGTAATGCAAAAACGTTAATTTACTGTAAAAAGAATGACTTGCATTTTATGAATTAGTAAATGCATAAAAATTGTCCACATCCTCTCCTGTGACATAGTATACTCCACCCGAACTCAACCGGAAGTTGCATTGTATTTAACGTTATCATTATCTCATTTCATTGTTGTTGTCTGCGTTGGTCTAGAATAAAATGACGGTCTGCTTTCACCGCAACTTCGTTTGGGTTTGGCAAATGTATCATATTTTCACGGTTGTACAAACACGAGCAGGAAGAAGAACATTAATAGTAAATTGACAGTTGGTGGCTTGTTGAGAGTTGCTCTACTTCTGTACCCTGAATGGGGAGAAATGGGCCACTTAATTTGAGAAAGAAGACGGAGATGAATGACCAGTGTTTAATGCGCGAAACGGTGCTAAATATTGATTTGTCCGAATTTGGAACAAATCAAAGTCCATTGTCTCCTTTCTTTTTTTGAATGTGTGAAAGCACAATGGTGAATGGAAACCGCATGGCATGACAAGAAGAGTGAGTGAAAGAAAGACAAAATGACAAAGTGTGCGATCCTTTCAGAATGAGTTATTGTTATTAAACGCATAAATTTGTCAACCTGTTTCGCCATACATTCTTCCAAGCTTTAAATATGACCAAAAAGTCAAGAGGATTTGTTTGAATAGGGATTGGGAACGCCATTTATTAGGCGACACGCGAGCGAGGAGGTGAAGGACCAAACATGATATCTGACCATTTTGTTTTCCTAAATCTAGTTTCTTTCTATACATCGTTTATGGTTGCAGAGTGAAAGTCAGGTCATCAGGGTATACAATGCAATAAAAGTGCCAGCTCACGCCACCAGATTTATTGTTTGTCGCCATACTGGGCTAATCTACATGTCATATTATGTATGTTTGTGAAATCTGGATAAATAAATTAAGCATTCATGTGTGCGTTGTTATACACTTACTTCCGACCCACTTTTTATTTGATGAAATGACATGCGTGAGTGATCGACTCAATGAAAAAAACGTGCTAATTTTTGTCTTTCTAATATTGAATTCCCATTTTAGCTTTGGTTTTTTTAGAGAAATGATGATGTGTGTACCGTGTCACTTCCTTCCTTAACTTTAGATTAAAATTCAATCTCATACAAATCAAAATGACAAAAAATGAGCACGTGTGAAACTCAAGTTTTTGAGGCGTGAAGCATCATAATGACATCTTGCTTCTTGTGCACAAAATTGAGTAGTACTTTCGTTTCACATTACATTTTGTAATGTTTGAATGACTGAATGGACGCATTTTTGTCAAAGCGAATGAGTGGTGTAATCAGGAGCAAAAATTTAGACAGCAAATTATTCATTTCCCGTTTTCTGTATAGAATTAGAATTGTGAAGGAATGAATGCAAATAAATATGTAAATGCAGTTGGATTTTGATGAAGCTTGTATTTCGGAAGACGACGTCGATTGTGAATTTTTGCTCCACGGCGAGTGTTACAAATACATAATAGCAGCTTTTCTATTTTGTTGCTTTATTTAAAATTATTTAAAGTTGCCGTTCAGAGGCTGTAGAACAAGCTAAGTATATAAAGCAGATGATGCTATTATATTGAGCAATGAATTGAATTGCTGCAAGGAAGCAAAATGCAGTCAAGGGGAAAATAAAATAAGTTTCGTTCTTTTGCCACCTCTTCTCTCTCCTCTGTGGTAATTGTTATGCGCCAGGAAACTTCATTTCGTTTCGTTCGTGTGCGTTTACTACACTCTTCCATACACATTCGTGATGATCCCCTCTATTCTGTTTTCTGTAGCAAAAAGGAACCAACCAAAGCACTTTTCTTTGTTGGTTTGGAAATGCTTTGCGTGAAAGAAATTTTTTAGTCGAGTGGTTCCCCTCGATAACGTGAAAACAAGCGTGGCATTGTCTGTTCTATACAGAAATACATGTCTTGGAGTAAAAAGAATTCTCAAATTGAAATTCTCACGTTGCAATTACTCTCCTCTATTGATGGTTGTCGTTACTCGGTGATAGCATTGGAGAAAGAAGGTGAAGACCAATTGATGAAGGGTGTTAAATGGAGGCATTATTATTATTATCCCTTCATTCGATGTTGATTGACTGACATTGTAATTATTGCAGAACAAACATTGTCACCTCATCTAATCTCAGCAACACGTATTTAGCCTTCTATCAATCACAATGACTTATCTCATTAAATGCGTAGTCTCTGACAATGTACCTACCTAATTGAATGCGGACTGCGTCTCGCGATATGATGTAATACATACCATACGTGACACCTTTATTTAGTTTAGCCCTCGGCCATACCGATTTGCTAGTGGTCGTGAACTAAAGTGATGACAATTAATGGTATTTATGAATATGGATGATATGCACCCGATCAGGCACCTGTTGGCTAAACCATTAATAGCTGGTAATTTATGATAAACAGATTCTTATTTCATGAAGGCCAAAGGATGTCCTCTACTAGTGCCCCTAAACATCTCCCGAACCTTAAATTCTCCGTGACCAGTTTTATTTAGTAATGAAGATACCAAAGTGGCATATATGTACACCATTTATGTCAACTTTCTTTTTCCTTACTGACAACTTGTCTTCTTACAGAAGCGGTTTCATAATCGTCTAAATAGCTGTAATTATAATTTGAGTTTATTGCAATCATAGTGTCTTCTTTTTTGCATTCTGATGAGGTTTACAGAGATAGAGATAATTTCGTCGTGTCGACAGTTGCCATTATTTTACTTACTTTAATTAAGGAAGACGTGGTTTATTTGTACGTGGATGCAGATGCGGCTGCATTCTTTCTACTCTCAATTGTCCGTTCCTTATCTGTTACGCAATTCTGTTGTAGCGACTTTTATTTTTATTTCGACACGTTTCCCTTTGCAATTACAATTTTGGCTTCATTATAGGCAGAGTATAATGACAATGACAAACCATTATTTTCAACTGGCTGAGAACCATCATCAGAGATTCACTATTTGGGAAAGAGGTTTGTGCAAGGTGATGGAAAACTATCTGTTTTATGCAGTTCAAATATTGGTTGACAATTACAACAGCGGAACGTATAATATTTCTCCTTCCTTGATTTTATGTTGGTCCAATGGGTGCTTTTGTTTGCTGACGTTTTTATTCCATATTTGGCAACACAATATTGGCTATTGAAACAGAAGAGTAGAATGAGTTGTCCAACATTGACAAAAAATCTGTGGAAACCTCATGAGTCAATAATTAACGTCTCGTCAAATACAAATGGGAACTACTGCGTATGATACTAAATACCATGATTATATTGATGTTGATATTGATGACACTTTGAAGGTTATGAGCTGCTTGTATAAGTGCACGCTTTCATGATAAGGACAACAATGCCTTTTCCGAATATGGATAGCAAGATTGCCCAACTTTGTTTTTTTTTCTAGAAAATATTCAATAGTGACAACTTGACTTACCTACGTGGGGCCCTATTTCATTACATTTCTTCCAAATTGGTTAATAAAGGTCTCATTATTAGTCATCAAGTTTACCCAAAGTTTTTTTGCCTTATTAGTTTGTTCCTTGCTTTGTTTCCTTTGTTTTACAGACGGACAGTTGGATTTGGGACATAGTGCTGTGTTTGTTAACTTCATTACCACTACTTGTTAATGGATTGAAAAATTCAAGGTGGAAAGTAGAATGTGTCTTTAATGTCATTGTAATCTATCTGGTTTATTTCAAGATATATTTTCACTATTGGTATGGAAGGAGCCTATCGGGCATATAGCCGTAGGAGATGCTAATGTTGAGATTTCACAAGTTGTTTGCTTAATGACAGCGTTTAAAAGATTAAATGAAACAAAATGCCTGACAAGCATGATTTTGCTAACTGAATTAAGTAAAGTAGGTTTGAACATGAAGATAGTATCACCATGCCGACTTACTTGGGGATTAAAGCGTTTTGTCATTGTGACTGTGACGTGGGGCGGTCAGTTTCGCCAGACTGCATTTTGACTACATTGACTGACATTTTTGCTGCCATATCACATTTGTTTTTGTTGTACATCTGTCTGTGTGTGTGTGGCAATTCGCAATCACGGCAAAGATTAGATAGGTAAAGTCAGTGGATTAAACGTCCATATTTGCGCACCTAATGGGGACATCTTTCAGTCAGGGGCTTTCAGAAGAGAAGAGAGAAGAGTATGATAAATGTGCAGCTTGTAAACAATTCAAGACTGCCACGACGACGACGACGCTAAGATTAACTGATATTTTATCGTGTCACAAGTACTATTCTTCGTCTGCCTCCTTCACGGTTTCCATTCCCAAATCACCACATTAAATTGTCTAAAAAATGACAACTTTTTATAATGCATACGCGCAGTGAATTCTAACAGGAGTAATTCGGCGTTGAAGAAACACTTACTTGGGTTGAGTTTGACCTTGGTCGTTTTTCAGTTTTCCGCTAAAAGCCTCTAAAAGAAATTTAATGGCAATTTATAAACTGGCACAACCATTCAATTTGCTTAATGGGAGGACCATAATCCCAATCTTTGGGATTGTGGTGTGTGCATATTCACCTTTGGAAAAGAGCAATGCAAATGAAGCATGGGGAATATAAATGCTAATGAAACTAATGGAAAGATAATTCTATTTGAGACGAGGTGTGAACTTGCACGATTATGGCTATGGCAATGTTCGTACCAAAGAAACGTCATTACTACGGAACATATGCAAACATGGAGTGTACACCAACATTTTGGCATGTCGCAAAGTTTTGGATGCGACGAGATGATGAGGGTTGTGTCGTGGTTGTGTCGTGGTTATGCGTTCTTACCTTGCGTTGGATTTATTTGGAATTTATGGCATTTTTAATACAGGTTGGAAGTTGGAAGGCGAGAAAAATTAATCAAGCGTGGGTTACAATTAACTACCTTAATTTTTTTTTGTTTTATGAAGATTTTTATTAACGCCTTGTCGGTGCTTAATCAGAAAGTGTAAATTTTTTGAAGGTTATGAATATCATGTTTGTTTTTCGTGTCATAAGCTGAAGTATTGGAAGAGGTGTCGTGCATCACTTTTGATTAAGAGTTGAAGCCTTCGTAGGTGCAATAGTGCAGGACCATTAAAAATGCGA
>JAQIWU010000504.1:0-25420 GCA_034696445.1 Isotomiella minor
ACGTGATTTGCCTGAACAAGTGACTTCTACAAATTATTTTTTGTATCTTCTCCTTTCGAATGATGATGATACTCCCATTCCGATTCAAGTTTTAAAAAGTCACACATCACAAAATGGCTGAAAGGAAATTTTCATTTTTCACCTTCTAACATCTGTCACTTACATTGTCCACTTAACCCACGCCTTCTACAATTTAATACTTTTTAGGAAAGCAAAATTTTGTAATTTACGCGTTACAAAGATCCTTTTTATATTCCATTTGAATATTATTATTGAAGAGTAAAAGACTCATTGAAAGTAGTAGCATGATTTTGCCTCATTATCTCATTCTTGTAAATGGAAAGTGAGAAGACCAAAATTGTATCATGAAATGAAATGATGATGAATCTTGACACGAACGATCCCATTTTTTGTTTCCAGTTAATAAATTCCAAAAGTTTGATCACAGGCAAGCAGTAAACCCAAGCGTGATAATACAACTGATAAGAAGAGCACTTGGGTTCCCTGCATGCATGAGATATCATGCCACTTTTATTTGGAAGAAAGTCGGTGGTGTTGAATTGTTGAATTCAAGTGTAAGTTCATGTTTCATAATGAGTGGTAATTTTATTGGAATGACTACATGTAACTTATATAGAAAGGCAACTTTGATAATAATAATAACGGACTATTATCATTGTAATTCTGGGGATTAAAAAATTGGACCAGTCCAAATCAAACCAAAGGTGCAAGGAGGATAATTTAGAATTCAATCAGGCCAAAGGAATTTGGTAAATAGTAAATAATTGTTTCCATTTGACCACTAACAAGAACAAAAAGCTCCCTTGGTCCAATGCAAAATAACCCAAAGTGGCCTTAATTACTACAAGGTTGCAGGGTCATCAGTATTTTTTTTCAAAATAAAGGAAAGGTTGGCTTCTAAAGAAGTCAAAAAGCGTACTTATATTTCCAGTGAGTGAAGTTTTTTATTAGAAGCAAGCACCCTATGGGATGACTGGAGGGTTTCATGACTGAACTTGAAGAAATGAGCCCATTTTAATAATTACTAATCACTCGACACATGTCAATCATTTCACATCCAAGTTCTGCAAACTACCTACTCTCCTCTTCTTTTCTTTGGACCACAACTACACTTAAATCTCATAATTTCACTTAGAATGGAGCTTTCTGGACCCAAGAGGCTTTTGGAATGGGGAAAGCGACATATTATGAGAGGAGATGACGATGAAACCAATGTAATGCGGAAGAACATTTACAATCCTGGTTGACTTTAAGTCGAATAGTCGTCAACTCATGTGCCTCATCACATCATAGAGTTCACGTATGTCAAACTACAAAAATGACATAGCAAAGTACAGAACTGTCACAGAGTGGGTATAGTTGACATTTGTTTATAAAAGTTTACGGATGGATAGATTTGTTTATGTTTTGATGTTGTACAATGCAATTACCAATTAAAACACTGTAAACGAACTTAGAACGCGAAAGAGTAAGGTTGGGAAAAGGTCATTTGTTGTAAATTTTTAATATGTTCGGTAATAGATGCACTTCTACTTCTGTTGGTCGTTGGACTTACAGGATAGTTAAAATTCTAATTACGTTTTCTGTCATAGTAGGGCCATTGAAAAGCAATTACGTGACGTGTACTACTATTTTAAAAGTAAATTACGACAGTAGTATTGATAATGTTGACGTGTCAATTTCTTCCTTAAATGAAGAAAGTGAGCCCCAATCCCAACACCACGGTCTACTTTCTCCATCGTCTCATCAACGTTTACAAAATTACCTTCCGAATTGGCCAAGTTTAGACTCCAGACCACTCCCACGGTGGTACGATGAGGGGAAAATTGGTATATTTATACACTGGGGAGTTTTCAGTGTTCCAGCTTTGAATGACGCGTGGTTTTGGAATTGCTGGAAAGGTGAGAATGCTTTGTAATTAATGAAACAATCTCATTTCATGGTGATCATTATGTTTGCAGAGAAAAATCCAGCGTGCGTGGATTTTATGAAAAAGAACTACAGACCAGACTTCACCTACCAAGATTTTGCTTCCGAGTTTTCTGCAGAATTTTTCAACGCCACGGATTTCGCAACCTTGTTTAAAAAATCAGGAGCACGGTAAGAAAAGTACAGGACATAAAAAACCGTCATTCTGATCATCGTTATTATTGTCTAATGAAAGGTACGTAGTTCTAACCAGCAAACATCATGACGGCTTCACCCTGTTTCCTTCTAAACGAGCGTTTGGATGGAATGCAATGGATGTTGGACCTCGAAGGGACATTGTTGGTAAAGACAGGACGTGTAAATTAAAAATCACCGATGATGACACATCCTTCCTTTCCTAGCCGAGCTTGCAAGTGCAATTAGAAATCAAACCTGCTTGCATTTCGGTCTATACTACTCCTTGTACGAGTGGTATCATCCGCTGTACTTGCAGGATAAAGCCAATGGTTATAAGACCGATGAATTTGTAAAGTTTAAGATACTTCCAGAGCTGCAGTATTTGGTAAGGCATGGCATCATCAATAAGTGGAGTATCTAATTTATCATGTTTTTCCTGCAGATTGAAACTTACAAACCTGAGATACTGTGGTCAGATGGGGATTGGGAGGCTCCCGATGTGTACTGGCAATCAAAAGAATTCTTATCCTGGCTCTACAATTCAAGTCCAGTCAAAGATACAATTGTAAGTAATGATAGATGGGGACAAGGGATTATGTGCCATCACGGGGGATTCCTCACCTGTCAGGACAGATACAATCCAGGTTTGCTATAACTTTCACCAGGAAATTGATGTAGGTAGTAAATTGTTAATGCTGAATGGATGATAGGAGTATTGCAGCCAAGAAAATGGGAGAACTGCATGACATTAGATAAGCAAAGTTGGGGATACAGAAGGAACGCTAATTTCATAGACTATCTTTCCCCTGAACAATTAATCGCATCCATCGTGGAAACTGTGGCTTGCGGAGGTTGTGATCATGAATGTTAAGGCGTTAAGGTTTTTAATATCTCCTCATGCATCAGGGAACATTTTGGTGAACGTCGGTCCCACGAAGGAAGGAACAATTATCCCAATTCAACAGGAGCGTTTGCTGCAAATGGGAGAATGGCTTGAAATAAACGGAGAAGCCGTGTACTCCACGATTCCCTGGAATGTCCAGAACGACACTGTCACACATGGAGTTTGGTTGGTCTAACAAAAAATTGAGACCTTTGAGGTATTTTAATAACGCGTGTTTAACGATCTTGTAGGTACACTTACAGTTCTCAAAAGTCAAGAGTGTATGCAATGATAACGCAATGGCCAGAGGATAGTCACGATGCCATATTTTTGAAAAGCATTGAAGGGCCTAGAGTGTCGGAAGTTACTCTTCTTGGGCACGACGGAAAGCTGGCGTTCCAAAATATGGGGCACAATAATGGGGTCTTTGTGAAACTACCCTGCAAAGGTAGTCTACGGTCAAAGTGGGCGTGGGTTTTAGGATTTCAAGTTGTGTAAATTAATGATTTCATTGTTGAACATCAAACACATAAGATTAAGTCCATTAAATAGTTTGAAAACTGTAATTCGGTGCAATGCTATGATTTGTTTTCTGTTCGTGCATGCATTTAATATGCAAATTACCTTTCGCGAAAAAATGCAGTGAAAGTGAGAGTGAAAGTAAACCTGTGACAGCTCCATCTCAACTTGACAAGACATGCGAATGGAAGGAGGGAAGAAGTGTGTCAAATTCAACCGGGGTGCGTTCATTCTAGTGTTTTATTTTCGAGTGATTAAAACAATCATTGCAATTCTCCCACACCTAGATATTTTCATCCTCAATGCTAATTCTAGCTCTCTGCCTCTACAATAAAGATTATGGTTATTATCTACAATATTTGTTCTGTCCCTCATCTACGTTCTCAAAGTGACGTCAAAGTAGAAAGGCAAATGGGGTGTAAAGAAAAGTCCACCAGGGATATACTGTGCTTTTGAATCACTTCGCAAATGGAATTTGAAACTTTTCAGCATAAAAACGCTCAACAGACACATTGTCTCCATTGAAAAGCGTTGTCCAATACAATTTCGGGGACCATGACCTAATAAATAGAAAATGTCACAATAACTCTTTGACCATTAAATGCCTCACCAAAAGACGTGAATGCATAAGGGTTCAATTGTTCTTTGTTCTCAGGAAGAAACCGCTCTGGATTAAATGCCTCAGGGTCCGGAAAGTAGATTGGATTTCTATTCGCCGCCTTACATAGAAGAAAATAGAATAGGATTGTTTGTCATTTTATGAGGCCTCAAGAAAAGATAATATGCGTCATACCCAGATCGGAATCATCACGGTCATGCCCTTTTTGATTTTCAAATTAAACTCCTCATTCTCCCAATCCTTTGTGCACACTCGCTCTGTCCTGGCAAAAAATGGGACAAGTCTCGCCGTTTCATAAAGACATGCCATTAGATAGGGAAAGTTGTTTATGTCCGCGTAAGTAATTTCTTCATGATTTTGAAAGAACGAGTCGATTTCTTCGTATAGACGTTTCTCAATTTCGGGATTCTTCAGGACGTAGTAAATCATGCATGAACTGATTGTGCTCAGTTGATCCTGCCCAGCAAAAAAGAAGATGAAGCCTTGGAAAAGGATGGTATCGGCTGTAATATTGCAGTTTTTGAATTCTTCCGTATCCAACTTGTCCAGTTGTTCTATGCACATGTCCACAACGTCGCGCTTCTTTTCACCACTTTTCCTTCGTCTGTCAATCATTTCCTGTAAAATGTCTCGGAAAGCATAGGACTTCTCACGGTCTATTATTGTAGGGGCGAATCTCCCAAAAAATGGAAACGTCACTATAATTTACATTACACGCTTAATGTTCGCTTCCTTTGGTTCGCGTTAAATTGTATAGGATAGTCGATAGCCTTACAGGACAGAACATCCATCGTAGGAGAACTCGATTCAGTGGGCA
Source organism: Isotomiella minor (assembly GCA_034696445.1). Lineage (NCBI taxonomy): Eukaryota > Metazoa > Arthropoda > Collembola > Entomobryomorpha > Isotomidae > Isotomiella > Isotomiella minor. The sequence goes on from JAQIWU010000504.1 coordinate 4,966, forward strand.
CTAACAGTCCTTTAACAATGTTCACAAACATGTTATTTGGGTCTGCTGCATTGTCAATTTGTACAGAGAAACAACAGCGAGCTATCATCTCGGTTATCATCGAGAAGTATTCGCTGGTGACAGAAGTGGCATGATGATAAGAACTTCGAAACAATGTTCATGGATCAGAATAACACACACACTAACCTGAAAAGGTCGTATTTTGTAAGTCTCCCATTAGGAGCATTGTTGATTTGCGTTTTGATGTTGTCAGTGAAAGTTGAGAAAGTGACCGCCATAGATTCTGACATCACCTTCAGTTTGAATGACGAAAACGCCGGCGTGAGGAAGCCTCTTACAGCCTTCCATTTTGCATCTGCCAATTATCAATTATTTCATTTAGAATGTATGTTTGAAATCGTGAGGACTTGCATGGAAGGAAGTCTGGCATTTCATTTAGCCAAGGATCTCTAAAGTCAATGCGCCGTTTGTCATTAAAGGAATCGGCATCCTTTACCATTACAGCTTTAATTAAGGTTGCGTCACAAATGTGAATTTGGGGTTCCCTGCCTTCGTAAACCTGGAAGTCATTGAAGTCACACTACGTTAATTCCCATTATACAAAATGAATTGTTACGCACTCCATAAACGGGCCCAAACTTCTTGAACCTTTCGATGTCCACAATTCCAGCAGGTTTTTCATATGCGTCGTAGGTGTTCCCAAACAAAAAGGATGGCTTCCCCACCATTGGAATACCCATCTTCTCAAGCGTGCCATAATGCCATCGTGCATAGACGATGGACAAAACAACCGCAAGGACCGCAGTACCACCCAGAAGTATTAAAATCATGTTGATTTTGCACTCACTGTGGGCTAAAATTGGTTGGCACTAACTAAAGTTGTTGGCGATTCTATCCGAACTGTGAGTGCCAAGTACAGTTTTGCTAGTTGGTCAAGTTAAACGAAAGGAAAGAGGATAATCTGTTGTTCCGTACAATTGTACGATCAATTATACCACTGAGGACAAAAAGGTTATATCAAGAATAACAATCGATTAATATACATTTAACAACTCAAGGTCGGTCCAATCCCTGGGTATACCAATGCTTAATGTTCAATGTTGATAGTTTTAAGCGTCAACGCTTGGGTCATTTCATTAATCTAATCTATCACTGCAACGAGTAACAACGACATGATGATATAATAGCAGAATGAGTTTAATTACTTTCAAGGCTAGAAGATTTACTTCACATCATCATAATGTCCTATGATGTGCGAATACAAGTTAGCACATCACTTTTACTTACAGTATTTTTTTGTTACAATTGACTTGTAAATGCTAGCTGCATGTCATTTGCATACATCTTTCCACTGCTTGGCGTCTTGATGGTACCGAATATAAAAATATCGGAGATGTGCATTAGTTTTATTTACTTCATTTACTCTTCAAACTTTGAGATTATCAGCTCAGAGTTCAAGGTTTCTTGCATTTAATGTTGTAGTTGTAATAATACACCTCGAGGGTCAATATGGAATATCTTGTTTGAAGTTTCAAAATTCAAAAATATGCGACAACAAATGTTTTTTTTTGCAATTCGGTGCGCACATCTTATTTCATTAGTACCCATGTAAGCGTCCCGTCCCACTCATGTAATATGCAAATCACTTTTCGGGCAAAATATGCAATGGAAGTGAAAGTAGGTGCCCGTGACAGCTCAAGTCACACTTGCCAAGACATGCGAATGGAATGCAGGAAGAACAAACTGTGTCAAATTAATTTTTCATGCTGTTCCATTTGGGATCTCCCACACAAGTCATTGCCTTTTCTACTTTGCCAACTAATATGCATTTTGCTGCAACTTTCTCCAGCACGGCTTTCTCTTCCCTATCACTTTTGTGTAAGAAGGGCAAGGATACTGATTTCAAACTGGTGTTCAAGCTCAATCAACGTCTTCAATGTCTTCAAGTGGGTGGGTGGGGATTCCAGGTTTCCTATGCAGCCTCAGCCTACTATTCAACACAATTAATCTAACACTATTGACTTTTCAGGGCCATACCCTTTCCCATATACAAAGCGAAGTAGTTCCACCCCCTTTGCAAATGACAGTGTGCCTGGGATGTCCTTTATTCCTTCTCCAGCAGAAACTGTTCTGCCCTTTCCCAGACCTCCCCCTTGGACCACAGGAGGAGGGGGAGATGATGCGGAGTGGGCTCGACCTGGAGAAACGGAATACCCTATTTTACCCTGGCCTCCACAAACTGATGAACCAGACCCATCGTTGACCACACCCGAAGGCGAGGGTCCAAGCTATGACTCTGGTGACATTACTTTTATCCTGATCAGTTTCGCTTTGGTATTTTTTATGATTCCTGGATTGGGATTTTTCTACTCTGGATTTTCAAGAGTGAAAAGTGCACTCAGTTTTATCGTCCTGTGCTTTTGGTCCATTGCCGTTGTTTCAATCCAGGTATATTGGTCTTAAGATCATGTCATGTGCATTGCATACAACTGTTTCTATTTTACAGTGGTTTATAGTTGGTTACTCCCTTACGTTTAGTCTACAGGGATCTGAAAGTGAGTTTATCAAGAACGTCAAACCTTCATTCTCCTTTCTATACTTTAATTCGTAGTCATCGGGAGTTTTCACCACATGTTTCTTTTGGGGGTTTACGATGGCCCTGCCCCCGTCACTGATAAAATCCCTGCAATTTTATTTTGCATCTACCAATGCATGTTTGCGGCCATTACACCAGCATTGATTTTCGGTGGAGTGGCAGATCGTGCAAGATTTGTTCCAGGGACAATATTCATTTTCCTCTGGACGAGTCTAGGTAAAAATAAATTGCTTTCACTTTCATGCATGATAGATAAAAGCTCAATTTATTTCAGTTTACGATTTTTTGGCATACTGGACTTGGGTACGACATTGAACTACAGTCATTTGATTATGATCTTGCGTAACAAATATTTTTATTTTACAAGAATCCAAACGGGTACTTGTATACGATTTCAGAAATTGTGGTTTAAGAACCTTCGCCTTTTAGGTGGTTGGTCCAATTGGGGGGACTGGATTTTGCTGGAGGAAAGCAATGAATTTACATCATGTCTTTAGATTTTGCATTTACTTTTTAGTGATAATTAACAGGGACCCCAGTGCACATTGCGAGTGGAGCAGCAGCGTTAGCCTACGCCATTGTTGTGGGGAAAAGGAATAAAACCGATCGGAAGCATCATCCTCCGCACAATACGTCTGCGGTGTTTTTAGGGACAGGACTTCTATGGTTTGGTTGGTTTGGATTTAATGGTGGTTCAGGTACGAATGACGTAATTATTTGTGACTCCATAAAGCTATAAAAATGATAATATTTACAAAGCTCTCGGTGGGTCCAGTCAAGCCATCAATGCCTGCGTAGCCACCCTCTTGTCAGCTTCCATGGGCGGGGTAGTGTGGGTCATCCTGGATTATCGCCATCACAGAAAGTTTTCACCTTCAGGTTTGATAACTGTAATGAGAAAAATTTAATTTCTGACTGATTCAGTACAAAATATATAGGCCTTTGCGTTGGAATCGTTGCTGGACTAGTTTGCATAACTCCAGCCTGTGGCTACGTTAGTCCAGCCAGCAGGTACAAATTCATCTCAAATCAAGTAAATTGTCAAGAACGCTGCGCTTGTGTCTTAGTTTGGCATTTGGATCTGTTGGTGCCCTTTGTTGCAACATTGCTGTGTCCCTAAAGTCTTTTTGTTCCTGCTGTGATGACACTTTGGACGTGTTTGCTGTACATGGGGTTGGGGGGATTGTGGGAAATATTCTGACAGGAGTATTTGCTCAGAAATATTACGCCCCCGGAATCGACGGTGGAGGATTAGACGGGAATTGGTTTCAAATGGTAACTTTGTTGCCTTATGTCTTCTCCACAATAACTCATGAAGGGGTATGATTTATAGGTTTACCAGTTGATTGACACAGTCTCAGGATTTCTTTGGAGTTTCGTTGTATCGCTGATTCTTCTGTTCTTCATCAACTGCATTCCATGGTTTAGGTTTAGAACCCCAGTGGACTCTGACACAAGTGGGGTTGACCTCGACCAGTACGGAGAAAGGTGTTATGACTTTGTAGAAGAAGTAAGGGCTGAGGTTCACAAGCACGTTCCCATAATACATGAGACACCTACACCCACAACGTGTCACTGCCAGTGTCAGCTTGCCCCATTGCCGTATGGACATCCCATTCTGGTTCATAACCAAAGTTGTCCTGCATGTGGAAATTGTAACCTCAACCTTAACACCGATCGTTACACATTGGTGCAAATTGCAGCTATCAAAGATCAACAGCACCAACATCATCAGCCCCATAATAATGGAGGGCTTACTTCTGTTCAAATGATTGGACCCGTCGAGGTTATCACTAAGGCTGTTAGCGATCCCCTCCCAGTGCATGTGGATCCATCACCTCCTCCTTTGGTAGTCGAAGTCCTCGAACATGTTCCGGTCACTGAACCGACCTCAGCAGCATAGCAAATGGAACGGTATCCAAATCTTGATGAATAAATGAATGATCATGAAATGTATAGTGAAAACTATTTTTTATTACTTTCATATCCACCATTTTGACTTGAAACTTTCATTCATTTGACAGAATGTTATAAAGTTGAAGTCTGACCAGTTGTGGAGGAAGTAGCCAAATGGGAGAAAATTGGTTGTGTACTTTTAGGGTCTTCAGTTTTGGAAATGCTGTTAAAAAGCTGGACACGACCTCATTCCTGGTATTCGTGCTTAGCTTCACCAATTCTTCTTTGGGCAGCTCAATTGTCAATTCGCGTATGGAATTCTGGTCGTGTGCAAAAATTCTTAGTGACTTTTGCAATTCAATTAACTCAAAATCCTGCTTCAGAGGGAGATGGAGGATTTTCAAGTGAGGAAAGCACAGGCATCCCACATTCTGCATAAGGAATGATTCAGTGCAGTTAAACTTTGTCATAAATATGGTCATTGACGAAACGTTCTGCAACTTGTAGAATGGGAATGTGACATTGTGTCCCCACCAGATCGTCTTCAGACCAACAATGCTCGTGTAGAAGTTGTCTTCAAAGCTTCTTTTAGCGTTACTGAATTTTGGGAGGTCAAACTCCAACTCACAGCAAAACTCGCAAAGGTTTCGCAAATCGGGGAAATGGGCGGAGTCAGGATTGCTTGCATATTCATCCAACTGCTGTACTACATCGTCGTTTAGGCATGGAATGTTTGCTGTCTGGTATCGCAGTGCGTAGAAAAGTGGAATTTGTCGAAAAAGAAGTTGTTGATTCTCTTCACAATAAATCTTCAGGCTTTGAAGAGACTTGAAACGGTTTAAAAACACAGAAAATTGCTTATACTTTTCTGCTCCCAATCCAGCCGTTGAGAGTCGAAGGTGCAGTTTGGTGATACCAGAAGGAATCGTAATGTCTGTCCACGTCTCATTTAAAAACACAGCAATAGCCCAGGTACCGAGAAACTCGAGAGATTGTAATCCTGTGAAATCGACCAAGAATTTGGGGTCCATTGACTGGAAAGGGTAGTTAACAATCCTAAGGCATTTAACATTTGGGGCGACGTGATGCAAAAATTCAGTAATTCGTGGAGATGAATAAAAGTCTCCGGTCTGCATGTTTAGCTGAACTGTGGTCAAGAACTTCGGTTGGTCGATAATTGTGTCGTCATCAAGTAGTTCAAGTAACTTTCCTTCTGTGCTGATGTTAAGGTAGAATTTATCAAAGAAGGGGGTATAATTGTCCACCCATCTTTTCGTCTCACAGCAAACTTCTCGCAGAGATTTCAAGTGTGGTAGGTCAAGTTTATCCAACAAATGTCCGATAACCTGTAGAAAATGCGATGTTTAAGTTGTTCATAGTGAAAGTAATTAGGTTTGCAAACCAGATCTGGAAGGTCCATGATGGACAAGGCATCCACAATGGTGTCCTCAGAACCCAATTCCATATTGCTTGTTGACAGGGAATGACATTCTCTTTTGTTAATATTGATGAACTGTAAGAATTAGTCATCTGCTTTCTCTGCTTTTACGTTTTACTTTTCCACCGAAAACCGGAGAGATTGCGATGTAGGTAACCAATGCAGCTTCTCTCATTTCCCCTTCTCCTTTATTCGTCCTTCAGGATGCTGAATGAGTTTTATAAGTGCGGAGTGAAAGTCTAAACGTAGTTTTTCTGCAGCAACAATACAATGCATTTTATTCGACTGTGTACAAACTGCCTCATTGGTTTACTCGTCTTTGTATAAATCATTGAACTGGTCCATGTTATGCAATATTTCTCTAAGTACCGGTTCTAGAAATATATCCTCCTCAAAGAACCTTACATGCTGACCAACTGTATGGAGAAAATTCTCCACTTGTGGGGAAATATCAAATTCCATGTCCTCTCGACGTCGAAACTCTAAACCTTGGACCAATGCGATTATGACTCCTGCAATTACCTGTTCCACTAAATCCAGGACTCGAATGCAGTCCCTTGCCGCAATCGTACCCATACTGACCTTGTCTTGATTATGGGACTCAGTCGATCTTGAAAACGCTGACGCGGGCATTGTCTGTTTTAATGCTTCAGCCGTCCAGCCAGAACATGTTATTTGGAGTCCCTTGAGCCCATGATTTATAGCTCGTCTTGCCCCTGTTGCTCCCGACAAATCTTGTGGTAGACCATTGTTGTAGTTGGCATCCACAAGAACAGCCATCTGTCGATCGAGAAGGTCTCCCATGTTGGCCACTTGACATTTCAGCGCGTCCATAGCCATTGCAATGTGTCCTCCATAAAACATGCCTCCGTTATAAATGGAGTCGGTCTCGACGTGAACAATTGGGTTGTCATTTGTGCTATTTAATTCAGCCTCTATGATGCGTTTAGCAAAAGGTAGCAAGTCCTCCAGAACTCCAATTATTTGTGGAGTGCATCGAAGTGAATAACGATCCTGGAGAAGCTCACATTCCTGCGACTCAGACGTCTCCAGAATTTGAAGATCTTCACGAATTCGCTTGGCCACACGTTGCTGGCCAGGGTGGTGTTTCACAGAAAATAGATGTTCGCCATAATGTGTCCTGTTCCCTTTGAGAGCTACAATGGCTAAAGACGTAATACGTGTGGTAAGCTGAGACACACGCTGAGCCCTTTTCCAAGCAAGACAGGCCAACCCAGTCATTGCTGAAGTTCCGTTGAGAATGGCAAGTGTTTCTTTGTGGACAAACTTATGTGGATCTAGTCCAGCCTGTGAAGACATCCAAGGATGATACATAACTAATTAAAACTCCACACCCTTACCTCAGATAAGGCCACAGCAGCATCCATAACTCGTCCTTCGTATAACACTTGTCGGTGACCAGACATGACAGCACCGATGTAGGACAAGTGTGACAAGTCTCCACTCGCCCCAACTGACCCTTCTTGAGGAATCTGTGGTAGGATGTCGTGCTTGAGGAGAGCTGCAAGTTGCTTCAACATCTCAAGACGTACTCCAGAATAACCGGTAGCAAGGGATATCAATCTGCCGAAATATAGTAAAACGTTAATGTTGAAAGGTTAGGCGTGGTTATGATTGTCTTACCGTGCAGCTACAATGGCTCGTGTTTCTTCCTCGTTGAAAAATTTCCCCATCGCACAACCGTGGAATTGCATGATATGATCAGGCATTTCAGCCACTAATTCTGGGGCCACATAGGAGCCACAGTTTTCCCCCACTCCGGTATTAACCCCATAGATAAGGTGTCCTTCGCTCAACAATCGAGCTACCAATTGGGCCCCTGAATTTATTTTGGCAACGAAATCTGGATCATCACTTAATTGAAGAGTAGAGGTTCTTGAGGCAATCTTATCTATCTCTTCTATAGTTATAGCCCCTTCCCCTACGACAATTTCTGACATTTTCAAGCAGTACTAATTTCAGTGCAAGATTATTTCAGATCTTGTAGAGTAAAAAGAAAAGGAACCAAAGACTAAGAACAAAATTTATTAAGGTGAAGGTCGCAGAATCAAATGAATGAGTGTGAATTGCAGTTTGCAGCTTACGATAAAGTGAAATGAGAGCAACTCAAAGTTTGTGAAATTCACCATTTTGACTTTTGACCTGGTCACAAAGGTGAAGGACGCTCGATCATTGTTCCTAATTCCAATTGAAGATTTATTGTCAGTTCTTAAAGTGACTCTGTGGTTTCTTCATTCATTTTTTACATGCTCAGTGGTTTGAATTTCAAAATTGTAATTTCAGTTTTCGAATTGTTGCTCAATGAAATCGTTTTCTTTGGAATTTAGGGTTTTGATCCTCAACGTACCCATTCTTTGTTCAAGTTAAGGCATTGGCAGTTGTACTTGATGTCCTAGACCGTCTCCATCGTCTCAAGAGAAATGTGTCGGATACCGAATTCTTCAGCTTCCTCCGGCCCAACATGTCTTGAGGAGTCTTGGCTTCAGAGTTGATGAAGGTGCTGAGAAGATCGATGGCACTGGAGACCTTCGTTTCCAGCAGCCTTTTACTCAGCAACACTTCCACGCTGTGTTGCGACACGGACAGATCACTTTGCGCATAACGCAACGCTTTTCGGAAGACTTGTTGCAGAAGGGAGTTTCCATTGGAGCTTGGGTAGGTTGGCAGTATGGTGGGACCACAGTCGGCTTGATTGACAATTTTCTTCCGCAGGACTGACTAAAAAGGGGTGTTATATTAAGAATTAAACATTCTGGGTACATGTACGGTTGTAGCATTATGTATTCACTTGCATGGGCAACTTGATAGTAGGGGTACACCATGGTTCCACAGGCAAAGCAGTTGTCTGGAAAATTGGAGCGAGACTTTTGGCAACTCCAGTTTCGACCGCAGTTGTGGCATTGGAACTTGGCGTAGCACATCTAAATAGCAAATTTTTATTTAATCGTTTGTCTTGGAATGCTCAACGAGAACTTACCTCTTGTCCCATGTACGGAGTTAAGCCATCAATCTATTAAAACTGCGAATGATTACACGAATAATAGCTGGAGACAAATGTGTGTAGTAAATCTTTACGTGTCCAAAGGGTCGAAGAAATTGATGACAGTCTCTGCAGTAGCATCCATGTCGGGCTCGGTGAAGTGGAGAAAACCAAACTTTTCCCATGCATGGGCAGGAAAACTGGTAGAAGCGGTAGAAAACTATTGGGTCATTTTCAGACAGTCTTCGCTGGTTTAAAAGAATTGTCCGTCTTGTGTGAGGGTTCTTTTCATGGTACTGATCTCCAATGTATTCGACAAGTCTAGGATGTGCGACATATCCCGATGCAGTAGCCAAAGGGTAGACAAGGGCATTTTCTTCCGCGTCGTAGTTGAGCCTGGCCCAGGACGGTAGTCGTATTGGCAATTCTTCCTCACTGTTACCGTTGTCAGATTCAAGGGCATATGAGCTAGTTGTTGGATCCATTTCAATTGAAGCATTTGGTGATGGGAATTGGCCATACATTTGACGGTATGGTTCTCCTACTAGTTGACCCTGGTATGGGGCGGTTTGATACATTACATGATTTGTGTGTTGCTGGTTCAAGAATTGCTGCTGCTGTTGCTCCGGTGGAGGTATTGACCATGGGCTTGGGATTGTTGTGGTGTCAAAAGTGGAACTCGTGGAGGGGAATAAATTGCTGTAGATTTGAGCTTGCTTTTGATATAAGGTAAAAGCGTAGGTGCCATTTGGGGTATGGATGACCGGCACGCATCCTCCGTCGTTGGGAAGTTCATGGAGTTGTTGGGAAGTATTCGAAAACGGCATTGAGGTTGAGGTCCATCCGTCTTCTAGATTCTGATTAGCATTGGGCTCATATTGGTTGTACACATGAAGGGAGTTCTGAGCGTTTCCAGCTTCCTCTTCCTCATTTGATATAGGCTGCGGGCACACATCAACAGACTGTGGAGGATAACTGCCGGAGGCCTGGGACGGCTCGGGAACGTGACACCAAGAGTTTTCGTACGGGATTGAGCAGGATGAATTGTAGATGGTTATGGTGGGAAGGGCGTGGGACGAGTTTGTATCGTGCAGGTCGAAAGCATGTTCACTCTCGCCATGCTCCATTTGCTCGACAAAAAAAGACACAAAAACGAGACAAAAATACTCGCGGAAGGAGTAATGACTTTGACCTATGCAGTTGGGGAGAAAGAAGTTATAATACCATGAATTTTGAACCGCATGTCAACTTAAACTGAATCCAAACTTAGCAACAAGTCCGTTACGTAATAATGCCATTTTAATTGCACCACTTTATTTTGACAACTACTTTGTTCTACTTTTTTGGGAGCTTCGGGTATAATCCATTTGTGGTAGTCCTTGCCATCCGGGAACACGAGTGCTTTTTCGTGAAGGCTTCTCCATAATTGCCTTCGTAGCCCTGTCCATTTCCTCCACGAGGGATTTGCGACCCCCTGATCCTTCGTCTGGAGATCTACCAAAAAAAAACCACAGAAATGTCTTATTAAGACTCAAAGTCTCTGAGAGTTACTTTACCTGTACGGACAATGTGGAACGTAGTGGATCTTGGCTAAATTAAAATCCTGTTCATCCATCGCTTGGTGGTAAAAGAAGTTGAAATTAGAAACAATAACTGGCACCGGAAGTGCAATAGTCAGGACGCCTGCTATAGCACAAATGGAGCCAATGATCTTTCCCATCACGGTGCGGGGATAAACGTCACCAAACCCCACTAAAATTAGAATCTCACAGTTAATGTATTCAGACTGGATAGAGGAATGTGAATTTACCAGTGGTCATCGTCACCACGACGTACCAAAACCCATCGGGTATGGAGGTAAAGTCGGAATTTTGACCTTGCTCAGCGAAGTAGAGGCAACTTGAGAAGATGATGACTCCCAGAAGTACAAAGAAGAATAGAAGAAACAGTTCGCTCATGGAGTTTCTTAGAGTGAGACCGAGAATCTTGAGACCCTTTGAGTGCCGAGATAGCTTGAATATTCGAAAGACTCGAATCAGCCTAATGACGCGAATCACTGACAGTCCCGCCCGTCCCTGTTAAAAATGAATGACGTGCATTATTGTTACATCTTAAGCATGGGCCCCAAGCGTACCGCTCTGCCGCTTGTAGATGAAAAAACAGAGGTCACGGTTAGGTAGTACGGTAGCACGGTCCCCAGGTCAATTATGTTGTGGAGTCCCGTGACAAATTTCCACAAAGCTGGAGCGCAGATTAACCTGATCCCATACTCAAAAGTGAACCATGCTGAACACATTGTCTCCACGAAGAAAAATGGATCCCTCATTGACACGGGTTTAAATTCCCTCTGTGTAACTTTCCTACATAAAAACCATATGCATGCTCAAATCCTTTGAACGGCCTCGTGGATGCCAAAGACCTCACCCATTAGACTGTACTCTCATGATTGGTTGGGGTCCCTCTCGTGGGGTGAACTCCTTAAGCGTTTCCACACAAAACATGACAATGGACACAATGACGACAAAGACTGAATATATCCCAATGAGGTGACCCTGAATGGAACTTTCAGGATATTCAAAAAGTAGCCACAGTTTTTTTCTCAAAAGATTCTTTGGCATCTCATCCCCTTCAAAGTTTTCCACAAGTCCCTCACCAGCCCTGGAGAAAAAGTTGCTTTAGGCATTCAAAGGAATAAACAATAAACTTTTAGTGGTTGCATACTTGAACTCTGTAATAATGTAGTGGGGCAAGCCGTAAAAGTAGGCGTCATCACAGAACATGTCTAAATGAATATTTTCGGGTCTTCGAAGATGACCTCCGCTTTGGAAGAAATATAATATTGCCTCAAAACTGGCAGGATTACGATCGAAGAAAAATGTGTTTGACTCCTTGTCATAAAATCTTTGTCTCTTCGCAGAGTCCCCCAACAGGGAGTTGGGATATCTATCCAAAGTGCGGAGCTGCGTTTCGAATATTTTTCCATTGATGTTAAACTTGACTCTTTGGCAGCCAGAATGATCGTGGGTCATAGGTTGTGGAAGCTGTGTGAGGGTCGAGTGAAAATTATATTTTGCTGAATAACAGTTATTTGGCTCACTCTTTTTATAAGTCCAGCCAACTTAAGTCTTTGCTTCAGTGCCGCGTACAGCGATGTCCTCGAGTTTTTGGTGTCCACATTTTCTGTAGCCTTGTATGACCAAAATTTGTACTTGTTCCATTCAGGTCGGTAGACAGGGATGAGGAAAGTGTCCGCGTAAAAGTTCCAACACCGCCGTGGGATTCTTTCTGAAATTATGAATGAGTCAGTTTGACCTCCTTGAAAGGTGTGGTCTGAAATAAGGTGTAGTAGTGGTAATTACTGAAGAAGACTACAAGTGTGTGGACTGGATTCTTCTTCGCGTAACTTTTGAAAGTGCTCCGAAAGTCGATGTGAGGTTCCTTATCTTCAAGTTGGGAGAGCAATTGTGTCAACTTTCTTTTCTCAGGATCCTCTGTAGTATCCCCACCGCCGACTAATAGGGTAGCTAGGCCCACCTTTATAATTACAAATCGGTGTTGGATTGGACCACAATTAATGCAAGAGTAGTAAAAATGACTGTACCAAAGAGCCGAGGAAGAATAGAAGGGCAAGGTAAAGCTTGGGTGGTGACAGGGATTCTACGGTTGAGTTGTCGGGGTTAAAGCTATGAAGCATTGTAATTGGGGTCACTCCTTGTTATCAGCTTCATACAGGGTAGATGGACGGGGACAATCATTCTATCTTTTCAAAAATGTTATGTGCAAAATTGGGACAATTTAAAAAAATGGAAATGCAATGCAATTAAAAGTGTTCAAAGGGCAGGTCAAGGAATGTCACAAGGCAACCTGTCCCTGAATTCGAAGGGATGGATACTAATTCATCATTGACCCCAGTGGTGTGGGTCCATGCAATTTACCTAAACACCGCATTTCCTTTGTTCACCCGAGGTTGCAGTATTTGGGTTTGGAAGTGCGGGAAACACTTTGATGCATGCATCTGCTCGACCGGCCTTGCAGCTAAATTTCCAGATTTGCTTGATTTGCACCTAGAAAAAATTGTTGAAAGTCAGATCGGATTGACCATGGACGAAGAGGAGGGACAGGACGAGGGGACGACGAAGGACGCGTCAATCGGCAGTTTGGGTGTAAGGAACTTTCTGGCCTCAAGGATTCAAGAAATTAATTCCTTGTCACACCAAATCAGTGAGAACCACACTTTTATCTCTATATTTATGATTGTGCAGCTATCAAGCCCTCAGCAAGCAGCCCTCAAGCAATTATTGTGTTGTTGTTTGCAGGCACGACAGGAATCCCTTCGAGCAAAGGACTTGCCTTCCAACACGTTCCCAAGCACATGAGGCGAAGGGCAGTCAGTCACAATCCTAAACGACTTCCGAAACGTCTTCAGCAGACGCACTTGAGTCAGGTGGAAAAGTCCTCGGGGGCAGTTGCCAAAAAGCCCAAGAGACCAAGTAGGAAGTACCGGAGGAGGCCGTCTAACCTTGTTCAAGAGTACAATAGGAGGCAGAGGAATCACAAGTGGTTGGAAACACATATTTGGCATGCCAAGAGGTATCCTAATCTATTTTGTATATCGTGTTGTCCACTGTCTTTTTGTATTTGTCTAGATTCTTCATTGCAAACAAGTGGGGGTATAGAATTCCTATGTCTCCGACCGATAAGGGGTACAGGGCGGCATACAGGGGTGCTAGAAAATACTGCGTCCTTCGTGACATCTCGTTCTGTTCCTGCCTTCGTCTTACTGGGTCCTTTGAAGTCATAGCGGAAAAAATGACCACTTCTTTCCTTCCGTCTCAAGCAAATCAAGTCAGAATTGACTCGGAAACTTATAAAAACGGGATGAGAGAAGGCATCCTACACTTTTATGAAGCGTCAAGATATCCATTTGGCTACGTTGGGAAAGTGAGGTTTCTTTGGAAGACGGATCAATCAGCTTTGCTATTGTGGGTTCATCCAGCACAGAAAGAAGACATCATCTCACAGCTCTGCAATGCGTTTGAAATGGTGTCCACAAGAAATTTAAAATTCAGTGGTAGTGAAACCTGTGATGATGACAAAGTGGAAGAAGAATCCATGGATGTAGATTCTCCTTCTGATGCAGATGTAGGATCTCAACCTCAGGATCCACGATTACAAGGTAGGTTCGACCTCAGGCGTCATTGGATAAATTACAGTACAAACGTTCAAATGCATGATCTCGAAGGATTTCTGAATCGTTTTCGACTTTATGGGCCATTGTCCACAAGTACTCTACAATCCGTTCTAGATGTTTCCCCTTCATGCCAGTTGCAACAACTTAGTGGTGGTGATAGGACGACGCAGTCCTTTTGGTGGACAGACTATTACAAGAATAGAGGAGCAATTTTAGAAAATCAAAGAAAAGTTTGGGATAAATTAATTTGCCCCAGCCAAGTACCAGCTCAATGCGTGATACCTCTCACCGTTAGAGACCCTAGAATAAACATTCCTCAGAGTCACGAACACCCAGTTGGTAACAGTCTTACTGAAGAAATCACTGATTTGTCAAGTGCCATAGCTGAATTGCAACAGTCTTCAGGAAGTTCACCTTTGTGGGACGATAATTTAAGGCTTAGAGTCATCTCCGAAAAGATGACGCAGCAGGAGTTTGACAAACGGAGGTCAAAATTGTTAATTCCAGGTTTGCACAACTAAATTAACTAATTCGCTGGAAATACTGGAATTGAAACTGCATTGCTGTATATTTTCTTTTCTTTAGGAACTATGCTCAACCTTGGCGTAGAAGAAAACCAGATTCCTATTTTGTTAATCTATCGCCCTCGCAGTGCAGCATTTGGACTAGACGATTCGGGATGGGACATGATACTACCGGCAGGATGGGCCATGCCCTTTTTAATTGCTTTAGTTTATCGGTACGAATGAATCGGATTATGAAATTATGAGTGTTTTGTAACTTGTATTACGTTTGAATATCTAGGTCTGTGCGGACAATTGGCTTGAGAGATGCCTCACATTTCGAATTTGAGGCTGGATCAAGTATTTGCTCACAGGAAGAAGGCTGTTTTCCACCAGACTCTGCTTGCGGGGAACAGGAATCTACCTCTGAAGCAGAAAAAATGAAGACAACATACTTTGGCTTTCCACCAGCGAAGCGCCCCAACTTTATAAAGTTGAAGTGTCCATTTCCTTTCGCCATTGACTGGAAGACTCTACTAAAACCATTTACCGACAATGAAACAGATAATCATTCATTTTTTGTTCTGCGAGACTTCGTAGTGTTACAACAAATTAAGCAGTGGCTTCTCAACCCAAAGACTTACGATGCAAAGCAACTGACAATTTCAAACAAAGAGTCCTGTTTAGTCAAAGTTCGCCTAACAGTTTTAGGAAAGGGATCTTTTGGAGCAAATTCTGTGATCTGTATACCTACAGAGACGGATGTCAATGAGCTACGAAGTTCAAAAATTGTTGAAGAACCACCAACGGATGATACGGAGAATCGTCGAAAACGGGAAATTTTGAAACAACAAAGGGACAAGGTCAAAAAGTTTCAGCAGAAAAAACGTCGGCAGCTACGAAAAAAATTGAAAAAGCCAAATGACTTAAATGCTGACGAGACGGAGAGTAATTCATACAGCAGTGACAATCTGGACTTTTTCAATACAGCGATCAACTGCCTTTGGCTTCCAGACAGTGAGATCGTGCTACAAAATATTACCCGGAAGACTTTTGGAATAATTGTATTTGGACATGAAACATATTCCGTTGGAAAGTGCACTGGGGTTGGATATTGTGCTTTGAAAGGTTTGGAGTTGTGGTTAAATACTTGTGCTTCGGCAGATTGGAACAGTAAAAGATTTGTCCTTGTTCGTGACTGTAAAGAAAGTCTTGTGTATAGACTAGCTAAGTTAGACATTTGTTTGTAGAGAGATTACACTTTGGTGTTGAGCTTATGATACGCTTTAAAAGGTCAAGATTCAGTGTCACCCGATGATAGTCTACTGACTGATCTGTGTAATAAATCTTTTCGTATTTTTTTCACACTGAAAACTGTAACTGTTCTCCCTTTTCTACATTTTTGAAGTCATGTCGGAGAGGCCATTGCCAATATGGTTAGACTGCGATCCAGGACATGACGACGCATTCGCCATCCTCCTTGCCGCTTTATCCAAGGAAGTAAAACTGCTTGGAATTTCTATCGTGCATGGGAATGACACGGTAGAACATTGTTCTCGCAACGCACAAAGATTCATGTGGGCGTGTGGGGTACATGGGATTCCAGTATATCTTGGTGTAAACAAGCCCATTGTTCGTCAGGCGAAACACTGTCCAGAAATTCATGGAACTCCAGGTCAAACTACATTCATATAATACCTATATCTTAATGAAACATGCGTCTCTAACTCAAACAGGGAAGGATGGTGTGGCCGGGATGTGTGGGTACCATTTCCCGGATGAGAAAATTGCCCAAGACGCTCCAAGTCTTATTCAAAAGGGTCACGGCGTAATAAAAATGGTGGAAACAATAGAGTCCTATCCTCAAAAGGTGACCATTGTGGCAACGGGTGGACATACCAATCTGGCTTTGGCCATTCGCATGTTTCCCCAGATTGAGAAGAATGTGGAGAAAATTGTCTTTATGGGTGGTGCTATTGGGCTTGGGAATACTGGAGTGGCTGCTGAATTTAACATAGAAATTGACCCTGAGGCAGTGCACGTAGTGCTTCATTCAGGTATACACCTGGTCATGATACCTCTTGAAGTCACTCACAGCGTTTTGGTGACCCGTCAAATTTTGGAGACCATTTCTCAAATTGACAATTTCTCTTCCCATGAATTCAAGTACCGAAACATTGCACCGGTAGTAGCAAACCCCATAGGAAGTCACCGTCATGTAGAATATCCCGAGATTTTCAATCGACTCAGTGATATTGCAGAAAAT
Source organism: Isotomiella minor (assembly GCA_034696445.1). Classification (NCBI taxonomy): domain Eukaryota; kingdom Metazoa; phylum Arthropoda; class Collembola; order Entomobryomorpha; family Isotomidae; genus Isotomiella; species Isotomiella minor. The sequence continues at coordinate 21,857 of JAQIWU010000504.1, forward strand.
ATTGAAATGACCATCACCAATACGCCGATGTTGATGAAATGCGTTTCAGAATTCAGCAACTGCTGCGTCCAACTATTAACATTCTTCCAGTCCACTTACAAAACTGTCTTCGCCTTTGACTCTCCTCCGTTGCATGACCCCTGTGCAGTTTTCTACTGCATCAATCCTACCGCCTTCAGGTCACTCCGTACATACGTGGATGTGGAACTAGGAAGTGAAAAATGCTTCGGAAGAACGCTTTGTGATTTACACGGCATTACAAAAAAGGCACCACAGGTCACGGTCTGCTACCAGGTGGATGTGGAGGCTTTTTGGAAACAAATGCTAACCTGCCTCAAATTGGCCAATGAGAGTAGTCCCCTCAATAAGTAAATACTGTATAAACTTCAATAAACTGAAGCATTATTATTCCACATTGTTACATTACTTGTTCCGTCTATTTTCGCTTGTTTCAAGAGGAATGTTCCCTGGAGGAGCTACAAAATAGTCTTCTTCTGTAACAACTGCGTTGGATAGAATGGCGTCCCTCCTGGTCACACCCACTCCATCCTCTCTGAGATATAATGTCCTGCACATAACATTCCAATTGTTTAACTGCTCCAAAAATTGTCACAATTATTTATATCCACACTCACTCGTCCTCCAAAATTGACGTCAATGGCTCCACACCCCTTGTATCAACTTCAAACAAGGAGTTGGCAAACTGCACGGCTTCCTCAAGACGCTTTAAAGCCTCTTCACTGTCAAAATCCACGAGACTCGTCCGTTCCAAGTGATTGACCATATCAATGTTCAGGAGAACGGTCGAAGGGTCGTCTTCTTCTTGCTCGTGCTTCATTTCCTTCTTGGGCTTCCAGGCCGACTTTATGACTTCTTGTGCAACGGGGGACGTTGACAGGCACCGAGGATGGAGGGCCTTCATACTAGAGCCTAAAAATGAATAGATGTTATCAAACCTGCGGTGGCAATGATGAAAACTTTTCCAACCTGATTTACATCTACACGTGCATAAGTGCCTTGTTTCAATGTGACACAGTTTTCTCCAAAGCCCCCTCAATGACCCCATAGTAGTCTTCTCACTTGCTGTGTAATTGGTCGACTATAAATTTTAAAAAATTGACTCAAAGAAAAATTGTTTGTGATTCATCTGATACCTCTGCTGGATTCGAACTCGCAACAATTTGAACATTGGTCTCGTTACCCAATGCATGGGGCGTAGTGACATTCGACAATGTGGTTTATTTTTTTGTCCAAAATTCTTATAAAAATTACAGGACTAAAACCCCATAAATATTCTTAACATGTCAGCGTCTTCCTCAGAAACCTGGAGGGCATGGGTGGGTACTGGTTCCAATTTACCACTGGACGACCTTTCTTTCTCAAAGAGCTAAAAAAAGAGGGAAAATGGCATGAGCATTGGTACAACATTTGGATAGGAATAAACATTCTTACGTCGTCATAAGACATGGATAAGGTTTCACCCAAATCCTTTTCAACTTTTGGCAAGGCTTTAGAAATGAACCTGGACGAAAGTGAGATTGACGGAAGGATGTGATGTTGCAATGTTTTAATTTCCCAAAGGCAACTTTCCATCGCCTTGCATTTGAGTGGGTCTGTCTCATCGGGGTCGAAGGGGTCATTCTCAAAGGCACTTGTGACTTCGTCATCAGCATTGCTGCTCCTTGAAGGTTTTCTGTTTACCAATGTTTTGATGCCAGGGTGTTCAATCATAAGATTCGTGATGAAGTCACAGATCATTGGAATTGCTGGGGCTGGGGCGTGGAGGGAAAGTCTTGCTAACTTCTTTACAAAAGCTGCTACCAGGTATTCTGGCAAGTGTCTATAAAAAAGTAAGGCTGTCAGTTTGACAAAGTAAGTAGGTATACTGAAGTCTTACGTAGAAGTCAGGAAATCCCTGGAGTATGCGAAAAATCGTGCCCTATATTTCGAATGCAGTACATCTTGGGTAAACATGGAGTACAGTTTGGAATAAAAATCAGGAACATCGCTAGAATCAATAAGACAAGAGATTTTTAGAGATGCGTATACCATACCTCTTTAGAATTTGTTAAAAGTAGCTTACAAGTTGTATTTTTGCATCAAAAGAAAAATCCCATGTAGGGAAATCAGTCCCACGGGGCCCCCTGTGGAGACATCAAATTATGAATCAATTCCGACACAAAGGTGGCAAATCAAATTACCCATTTTGAAGGACTCTAACAAAAAGTGGCTCATATGAAGTGGCTTTGTCAGATGAATCATGATTCGATCTGGCAGCAAAATGACGACCTCCTTATGAACTGCCGGCGTCATCTTCCACCTCATAACTTCCCCCCATAGCTCACTAAAGACCTTCTTGAAGTTTGAATAATTCTCCTCGACTGTCAAGGACGCCCCGGGATCTTTCTCATTTAGGAACTTGTCTATTCCAAAGTTATCCTTTGAAGCAAGACATCCAGCAATTCGAAGAACGTTTTTCATCCAGACATCTGGCATCGTCGCATTCCTCTCCTTTAGAATCCCTGCCACATCCTTTGTCAACTGGGCACGGAGGTCTGTGTACTTTGTCAACGCCTTGAGCCTTGTGATTCCTTCAGCAGGGATCGCCTTGCAACTTCCCTCAGACGTCAAGGAAGACTTGAGTTTCTGGAAGGATGGAAAGAAGAATTATGGAATGGATTGACTCCTGACGTCTTATTATTACCTCGATGAACTGATCCGTCATCTTTGGGAATTTCTGTGTTTGACACTTTAAAATTAATTTCCTTCGAAAAAGAATTTATTTAGATCCGACCATGTGCTTTGCTTCGAGAGAAGGAAAAAGCACATGTTTGGAGGGGGTAGAGTGAGACAATGTAACACATTCCAAATATTGATTTTCTTCTCAAGCAAAAAATTATGCGAATCCGCTGGCTGGCTGCTCTGCTGCTGCTGTGTTCCTTCTTTATTTTGGCTCGATATTTTTACATGACAGACGTGACATAAAAATAACACGTCAAATTGTTTTTGCACCCCCTCCTCCTGACTGTGTGCATGAATCGATTTGCGTAATGCTATTTTTGTAACATTACACCTTCTAACTGTTTGTGGCGAGAGGATAAAAATATTTTCGAAGAATTAAATTAAATGTGCAAAGTCAAGAAGTAGAGCAAAAGCAATTAAATATAAAATACTGAGCTGGTGCCTTCGCTTGCTTTGGTTTCTGTCCAGCCACTTTCGTGAAACAGAATTGTTCACCTTCACTTCAGGTAAGTGTTTGCTAGAGATTAAATAAATATTTATAACTTTTATATTTGGCATGTGTTTGTGTGCTCACTGGCTGACTGCATGACGTCAATAATTAGTGAGATATTATTAATTAGGAATTGTAGACTTGGTTCAATACAAGCTAGGGATTTTGCAATTTAAAATTGCTGCTTCACACTCATTAATATTCTTATAAAAGTGTCCTCTTGTTATTTTTTATGAATAATTGTTTTAGTCAAGGTGGTTAAGCTGGCGATGTTGATTGTAGGAAAGTTGTCGCATTGGGCTTCGGGTGTGACGAACCCAAGCCTGCTCTTG